>JAWZYT010003304.1:25000-115000 GCA_034508575.1 Petrolisthes manimaculis
TATCTATCTATCAACTGTCTGTGAACCTGAAATATTAATTAAACAATGTTAGTTCATCAATCAAAGAAGTAGATACAGTAATAATAATAATAATAATAATAATAATAATAATAATAATAATAATAATAATAATAATAACAATAATAATAATAATAATAATAATAATAACAATAATAATAATAATAATAATAATAATAATAATAATAACAATAACAATAACAATAATAATAATAATAATAATAATAATAATAATCATGATGATAATGATGATAATAATAATAATGATGATAATGATGATGATGATGATGATGATAATTATGCTAATAATAATAAAAATAATAATGATGGTAATAATAATAATGAGAGGTGCTGCATTACAGTTTATGGTATTTATTGAGAGAATTACCATTTTGCAGCAGTGTTGACAGATCCGAGTATTTTGCCCCAGTCATTCATTGTACATTATCACGATTATTTCCCAGTAGTTTGTCCAGGTTAAGTCCTGGTAGTCTGCCCAGGTTAAGTCCTGGTAGTCTGCCCGGGTTAAGACCCGGTAGTTTGTCCAGGTTAAGACCTGGTAGTCTGCCCAGGTTAAGTCCTGGTAGTCTGCCCGGGTTAAGACCCAGTAGTTTGTCCAGGTTAAGTCCTGGTAGTCTGCCCGGGTTAAGACCCGGTAGTTTGTCCAGGTTAAGTCCTGGTAGTCTGCTGTGGTCTAGTCTAGTCTAGGTAATAGTCAAACCAGCACTATTTGATACTCTGGGTGATGGCCAGAGGTGTCTGTACTACTACCCCGGGCATCAGTCACCAGGCCTATAAACTTATAATCCACCTCTTTACCTTACCCTCCTGTCTGTCTCTCTATCTGTCTGTCTCTCAATATACTTTAGTTTTTTCTCATGCTATGACTTTGTTTCCTATAAAATATCCCTTTACTCTCTATATAATATCCTTTGTTTGGCTGTACAAAGCAGGACAGAGGGAGTGTGATGAATATTTCATGGTGATGGTATAGCAAGGAATGAATTACTTGACCTGACCAACAGTAGGTAGGTGTGACCTGAGTGTGTCATGTACAGTCAAGGACACTGAGACAGCAACACAACACTACACATATGTGTTGCCAAGTATACTGTAAGATATACAAAGTATAGTTGTTCCATCTTCAAATCCAAAGTTATTTATAAAACCAAGCAGTAACCTAAAACAACTAATTATTACATAGTGATGAAGGCAAGCAATGATAGTATGAGTGAGTGAGAGAGATTATACATACATACATACATACATACATACTGTTACATATATACACATAAACAACTAATTATTTCATAGTGATGAAGGCAAGCAATGACAGACCCAAAACAAATAAATAAAATTACCTGTGGATGAAGGAGTGTGCATTGATGTACAATTGATGCTGCAAAACCTCTTGGTTCACACCTGTTGCAACACCTCATTAATCAATCCTACCTGGAAATGTAAATAATGTAATAATCATCATAATAATAAAATCTGTAACACAACAATATCTATATTTAACTACCAGTACTCTATGTTAAATATGGAAACAATTACTGTTATTATTGTTATTGTGTATATTTTTTGGGTAAATATGGAAAGAATTACCATTATTGCGTACATTTGTTTCAGTAAATATTGAAGGAATTACAGTCATTGTGTATGGTTGTTGTTTTTTGTTAAATTTAAATGGGGCATTTTAAAATTAGCCTGACCTTACCTTACCTAACCTAACCTAACCTAAACCAAGGCAGACTACCAGGACCTAACCTGGACAAACGACCGGGAAATAACCGTGGTAAAGTACGGGAAATGACCAGGGCAAAATACTGGGACCTAGCCAGATCTGGCAACACTGCTATAACACGGTAATTCTTTCAATAAATACTGTTGTGTTTACGAGTAGTTTGGGTAGTTTGGTAGTTTGGGATTTGGTAGTTCCTGTTGTGAGAAGGGTATGGCAACTATGTAATCATTTCTATGTAACTATGTATTAAACTATGTATCTACCTTTATGTACCTATCAATAACTGTAACTCAACCTATTAGGTGTGTTGTTAAAGTAGTGTTAATAAACTAGCGTATTGGTAAACAAACCAGCGACTCCTGTCGGTCAGCTGGCATACTATACGTGTAGAAAGTTTACCTCGCACAGGTTTCCTGCCGGCCCCGCTCAGTACCCAGAGCGAGGCGGCCACCTTCACACCACCCTGACGACACCACCTACACGTATACCAGCTAGACACTTGTAAGAATTACTTATACCCTTTATATATATTTACCTTGCTTTGTCGGGATTCTTATATTGCTATTGTAACTTGTATTTGTGGATGTTATTAATATTTTATGTATAATATTGACCTCATGATGTATTCATATATTGCTTAAGAGAATTAGTGTTTAATGTATTACCGTAACTTGTATTGTATGATGGTTTGTAAATTATTGTATTTTGCACCAATGTAACAACTTGTATTTCGTGCTTTCAGTGTGAATACATAACCTCCGTACCGCAGTTGATGTATCACTACCCCTAGCTGATGATAATATACAACATAGTCCTTCGAACCGGATGGGCAGCCAACATCTGTAACTAGCTGCCAGGACCAGCCGACCAGCGTGAAGACTCCGGCCTGCCTACCGAGACTACCTGAGGTGTGCTTGGCCTCACGCCCACCTACCTGAGGTGTGCTCGGCCTCACGCCACTCCTACCTGAGGTGTGCTCGGCCTCACGCCACTCCTACCTGAGGTGTGCTCGGCCTCACGCCACTCCTACCTGAGGTGTGCTCGGCCTCACGCCACTCCTACCTGAGGTGTGCTCGGCCTCACGCCCTCCTACCTGAGGTGTGCTCGGCCTCACGCCACTCCTACCTGAGGTGTGCTCGGCCTCACGCCCTCCTACCTGAGGTGTGCTCGGCCTCTCCCTTAACGGCAAGATGACGAAAGACTTTGACACTCTGAAAAGCGAAAGGACTGTAGCCCGGACAAAGGCAACCAAATTAGTGAAAGACTTAAATGCACTTTGGAGCCAGAAGGAAAAGGCAGACTTAGATGATTTGGCCTACAACCTTAGCTTGGCAGAGAACCACTTCACCATCCTGAATAGTGTTAAAGAACAGTTGCATGCACATGGTATCCCTGATGACACTCACCACCTTAGCGATTTGGATGAAATTATCTTTAAATCCAAACGTCTTCTTGCTCGCCTGGAAAAAGCTGCCGAGACACGACTTAACGCTGCCCCTCATTCCACCTGTGCCACGGCCAAGCCTCTACTACACTCCAGCCTGCCTACTTTTAAAGGTGATCTACTTGCCTGGCCTGAGTTTCGGGATCTTTTTAGTGTCGCCGTCCATGATAATCCACTGTACTCCCCAGTTGAGAAGTTTGTTCAACTGAAGGGACACCTTGACGGAGAAGCAGCCAAGTGTTTACAAGGCTTAGCTACCACCAATGACAACTACGATGTTGCGCTAAGGATCTTGAAGCAGCGGTTTGGAAACGAAACTCGACTGAAGGAATCGTTAATGGCTAGCCTGCTGAACACCCCTCGTTTCACGGAAGGTGAGGACCTGAGGACCATGAGAGGATTTATAGACGAGCTCACTGCTAAGGTAAGGGCTCTCGAGGTCCTTGAAGTCTCCAAAGACAACTACAGTCCACTACTTCTGCCGGTACTCAAAAGCCGGATCCCTGAATCATGGAGACTACAGTGGGCACGCTATAAGGATCTAAAGGATGTTTCAGACTCTGATCTTGGAGCATTCCTCGAGTTTTTAGAAGAGGAAGTGACAATCCGTCTAGAGTCAGCCCAGCCACCTATTGGAAGTTCACCACGTGCAACATCAACAGTGCCATCAACCCCAAGGAAGAGTGTTACTAGTGTGCTCAATCTCCAACGACAGCTACCAACATCAGGCAAGAAAAGAGACTGGATCTGCAAGGCCTGTAACCATGCTCAACACGGTCTGTTCAAGTGCCACCAATACCGGAAGATGTCTGTGGATAACCGGTGGGCCATTGTGAAGGAAGCCGGTTTATGTTTCCAGTGTTTAGGTCCACATACCTACCGTTCTTGTACCAGCAATAAGTGCCCGCTGTGTGACAAGCCTCATCACTCATCACTACACAGACAGGATTCAAGAATGCTTTCACCCTTTGCTACTTCATACCAGCCATCTCAGTCCTCTTCCATCCAGCCAGGGAGAAAGTGGACAAATAGGGCAGAGGGAAATGCAACCGTCATGGATCATCACGCCATTCACCAGGGAGTTGAAGTGAAGAGTCCTGAGCAACGCCCTCACACAACTGAACAACGCTACAGTGTCGCCACAAAGGGATGTTGTTATAGCTGTACAGCACTTGTGGTTGCGGTTAACGGTAGCCAAACCAGACTGGTCAGACTCCTCCTAGACGGTGGCTCCGACTCCTCCTACATACGTGCTTCAGTTACGGATGACATGGGAGTCCCAGTTACGCACTCAGATGCTTTCGCTTGCATCGGATTCCAAGAGAGAGCAGAGAAGGTTCAGAAGTACGACCAAGTACGCATCACACTGAGAGGTCGGAACAGTGGTCCTTCTTTAGAGTTCGACCTATGGAAGACAGATCACTTGTGCGCTCCCCTACCACCAAGAAAGCCACCTTCTTGCACCACCTTACAAGGGATCCAGCTGGCGGATGACTTTAGTGCAGGACCTATTGATATCTTGATTGGGACAGATCAAATCTACAATGTTATTCTTTGGAAACAAATCCCAATCTCGAAGGGACTAAGAGCCATTGAGACTGTTTTTGGGTATGTTGTGCATGGGGGATCAGAAGCTGCAAGAGTACTACCACATCGCCACTCCTACTACAGGAATAAAGTAGACTCCCTCTGGAAGCTGGACTGTCTCGGGATTGCTGATGAAGAACTGAAAGATGTAAAGAACTATCCAGAACCACGATGGAATGAGAAAGAAAAGCGGTATGAGATGAACCTTGTCTGGAATTCTGAAGACCGACCAGTGACCAACATAAGATCTACAAAAGCTAGGACTAACAAGATGACTAGCTCGCTTGATGCCAAGGAATTTGAAGAATACGAGGACCACCTAGCAAGTCTCTACCAGAGCTCTACCATCGAGTACTCGCCAAACCACCATGATCATTCGGCATTCTTTTTGCCACACCGAGGCATACATCGAAATGGGAAGCTGAGGGTGGTATTCGACGGCTCGGCTAAGGATGGGCTCGGGAAAAGTCTGAACTCCTACCTTGACCCTGGTTCCAACCTTCTTTCCTGCCTTCTGTCTGTCATACTGAACTTCCGAGCAGAGATTGTGGGTTGCCAGAGTGACATCAAGGCAGCATTTCATCAGATTCTCATCCAAGAAGAAGATCGCCAATATGTTCAGTTCCTGTGGGATGGTGAAGTTCTTAGGTTCCAGAGAGTACCATTTGGGCTCTCTTGTTCTCCCTTCATGTTACTACACACTATTTCCACACACCTACATCATCACCCTGGGATAAACCAACGCTTGCGCCACCTGATTGACCGGGGAATCTACATGGATGACTTATGCATTAGCTTCTCGTCAGCTGAGGAAGCGGAGTCAGGACTTGAGGGAATAAGAAACATCTTCGCAGCAGCTGGTATGGAGCTCCACAAATTGCGTATGACTGGACTACCTTCCGACAACTCCAGTATCCTCGGCATGGGATGGAACACCTCCACTGATCAGCTGACTATTGGCATACCAAGGCAAGACATTCTACCAAACACAAAGAGCGGACTTCTCTCCTTGCTATCAAAACCTTTTGACCCCCTCGGAATGTTGACTCCTTGGCTGATCGGGGGTAAGTTAATCTTTCAAGAGACCTGGAAGCATCCTGTTACCCCGACATGGACAGCAGAACTACCTACATCCGTGCAAGCAGAAGTAGAGGAATGGTGGAAAGATGCCCTTAACATCAGAGACGTGGCACTCCCTCGTTGTGCTGGGGCATTAACAGCACAATCTACCATCTTTTGTGTTTTCTGCGATGCATCTCAAAGGGCCTACTGCACCGCAATCTATGCTGTCACGAGTGGTGAATCTCAACTGCTAGTGGCTAAAGGAAGGCTGTCACCACTCACACCATCACTCACCATACCCCGCCTCGAGCTCATGGCAGCCTATATCGGAGTGAAATTAATGAAAACAGTCTGCCAAGCACTTGATCTTCATCAACCAAATGTCCTCTACTGGAGCGACTCTATGGATGTAATTTGCTGGATAAAGTCAAATAAACAACTGAAGCTTTTTGTGAAGAACAGAGTGTCATCCATCCGGCAGTTGTCAAGCCCAGAACAATGGCACCATGTCAGCGGCCTCGCCAACCCTGCAGATCTAGGAACCAGAGGAATCTCGCTGAGTAACCTGGTGTCAAATCAGCTGTGGTGGAAAGGACCAGAATTCCTGCGGAACCTGCCTACTACTCAGCCATCGGGTTGGAACACCGAAGATTTACAGCTCAGCGAGACGGCAAAGTTAGAAGTGAGAGGCACCAATACTACAGTTTCAAGAGAAGTAACCACTGTAACAACACAACGGGCTCAAGACATCCCTGCGGGACCATTCACACTGACTAACTGTTCCTCCCTCAAGAAAGCAGTCACCTGTACAGCATGGATAAGGCGTTTCTGTCATAATGTGCGCTGTAGACCAGGGGAACGCAAGATTGGATCACTCAGCCCTGACGAGAAAAGAGACGCTCTACATTTCTGGATCCGTTTAGCACAAGAGAAGTTCTACTTCGCTGAACTGGATGCTTTAAGAAATGGAACTACCTTACCGCACCACTCTTCACTTTCTAAGGTTCGACCTCATCTCTGTAAGGATGGGTTACTGAAGGCAACTCTACGGACTAACGAACCCTCCGTAATCATCCTCCCTGATCTCGGCTACATCACCACCCTCATAGTAGATGAGGCACACCGTCAGTGTTTCCACCAAAGCACCCGCACCACCCTGGCCTTGGTATCGGCCGAATATTTGGTTAGGAGGAGGACCGTTCTACGGATAGTAAGCTCATGTGGAAGATGTCGTCGGTATCGAGGACTCCCCTACAACTCTGCGGAAGGGACGCTGCCAGAATTCCGCACAACACCAGCACGAGCTTTCTCCAAAGTTGGACTAGACTACTTCGGCCCAATCTACGTGGACCCTGGAGAAACTAAAGTGTGGGGGCTGCTGATAACATGTGCTACTACTCGTGCCGTCCACCTAGAAGTCGTGAGGACACAAAGTACAGAGGATCTGCAACTGGCACTACGACGCTTCTTTGCACTCAGAGGGACTCCATCTCTTATCTACAGTGACAACGCTAAGTCATTCAAGAAGTTGTCTGGTGTACTCCCTCGCTCTACATGTTGGCGCTACATCCCTGAAGCCTCGCCATGGTGGGGAGGATTCTGGGAAAGATTGGTAGCCTGTGTCAAGAAGTCGCTCAAGATCACCTTGCACCAGTGTCGCCTCTCCTATGACGAGCTCGCCACTACCTTCTATGAGCTCGCCCTCCACCTGAACCTTCGACCACTAACTAGGGATAACGAGGATGCTGCTCTCACTCCTGCACATTTCCTCTTCGGTATCACATCCATAAGAGGAGTCGTCTCGCCTGCGGTTGATCCGGCAGCCACCCTGGACCGGGCGTGGCGCAACAGGCGACGAATATCGGACCACCTTACCCGGAGATGGACCGGAGAGTATTTACAGACCTTGAGGACGTGGAACACCAGCCCCCGAGGACGACCTGTCCGAACGCCCAGTGTTGGAGAGGTGGTCTTGGTGCACGGAGAGAGCACCAGGGCTCAGTGGCCGATGGGTAGAATCCTCTCTCTCATCCCAGGACGCGACGGCCATCCTCGTGCTGCCACGATACGCTTAAAGGGACGCATCACTCGACGTCCCATCAACAAACTCTACCGCCTGGAAGCCGCACAGGACGTAACTAATGCACAGGAGTCGGATCACCCTTCGGATGCCACTACAAACCCTCTCGATGTAATACCAGCTCCTCCTACAGTAACGACGAGATCAGGTCGTGTAATATGTCCCCCACAACGACTTGTATTGTAAATAATAAAGCTTGGAGATATGTGAAATCCCTGTATGGATTTCATGTGGGGAGAATGTTGTGTTTACGAGTAGTTTGGGTAGTTTGGTAGTTTGGGATTTGGTAGTTCCTGTTGTGAGAAGGGTATGGCAACTATGTAATCATTTCTATGTAACTATGTATTAAACTATGTATCTACCTTTATGTACCTATCAATAACTGTAACTCAACCTATTAGGTGTGTTGTTAAAGTAGTGTTAATAAACTAGCGTATTGGTAAACAAACCAGCGACTCCTGTCGGTCAGCTGGCATACTATACGTGTAGAAAGTTTACCTCGCACAGGTTTCCTGCCGGCCCCGCTCAGTACCCAGAGCGAGGCGGCCACCTTCACACCACCCTGACGACACCACCTACACGTATACCAGCTAGACACTTGTAAGAATTACTTATACCCTTTATATATATTTACCTTGCTTTGTCGGGATTCTTATATTGCTATTGTAACTTGTATTTGTGGATGTTATTAATATTTTATGTATAATATTGACCTCATGATGTATTCATATATTGCTTAAGAGAATTAGTGTTTAATGTATTACCGTAACTTGTATTGTATGATGGTTTGTAAATTATTGTATTTTGCACCAATGTAACAACTTGTATTTCGTGCTTTCAGTGTGAATACATAACCTCCGTACCGCAGTTGATGTATCACTACCCCTAGCTGATGATAATATACAACAAATACAGTATTTTGCCCCGGCCATTTCCTGTACTTTACCACGGTTATTTCACGGTAGTTTGCCCAGGTTAGGTTAGGTCCGGTAGTCTGCTGTGGTCTAGGTTAGGTAAGGTCAGGTAAGGTAGATAAGGTAAGGTTAGATAAGGTAAGGTAAGGTAAGGTAAGGCGGGGCGGGGCGAGGTTAGGTAAGGTTAGGTAAGGTTAGGTCAGGTCAGGTAAGGTTAGGTCAGGTAAGGTTAGGTAAGGTTAGGTCAGGTTAGGTCAGGTCAGGTCAGGAAAGGTTAGGTCAGGTTAGGTTAATTTCAAAATGCTTCCTTTGAATGTCTTTGAAATTTGTGGATGAAATGCCATAGAATAAAATAGTTTTATAATGTTCTAAATAAGTGGGTAATGAAGGTAGAAAAAACAGTACATGATAAATGGTAATTCATTCCATATTTACCAAAACACCATAATGAAAAATGTTTTAGAATGGTCTAAATAAATAGTAATTATTAATAAATACTGTATAATATCTATATAAGTAGGTAATTATATTAAAATATACAATATAGTTAATGAAGTAATTCTGTAAATTTACCATAACAATTTTAACTCTACTAAATGAATAAATAAATTAATTAAATAGTTTTAACATTCTGTGGGACATATGAGGACTTTTCCCATCTTATTTATCCTTTTATCACCATTTATTTATATCACAGGGATAATTTATTTACTTAACACCTTGAAATAAATAATGGTACTAAAATAATGGTAGTAATAATCTAATAATTATCTGTCATTGCCTTATTTCATCATTTATCATCTTATTTATCCATTTATCATCATTTATTTACTTACCAACATCTTGAAATAAATAATAATTAAAATACAGGTAGTAATAATTAAATAATTATCTTATCATATTATTTATCCATTTATCGTCATTAATCTACATCACAGGGATCCTTTATTTACTTATCAACACATTGGAATAACCAAGTAATAAATAATTAATTAAATAAAGACAACATTTACCCGTAACAAAATCATTATCTATATTTTCCATTCACCGGTTCGTCTTATTTCGTCATTTATCGACTTATTTATCCATTTATTATCCTTTATCTACATTATAAGGGTCATTTATTTACTTATCAACACTTCAGAATTGTCAAGGAATAAATAATTAATTAGATAAAGTTAATATTTACAAGTGATAAATTTTTCCATTCACAGGTTCACAATTTATCGTATTATTCTGTCATTTATCGTCTTATTTATGCATTTATCGTCACTTATCTACATCATAGGGGTCATTTATTTACTTATCAACACCTTGGAATGGTCAGGGAATAAATAATTAATTAAATAAAGACAATATTTACCTTCTAGTCTGGGAACCATGATTACCTCTGTCTGTTGGCTGTGTTGATCTCTCGTCAGTGTTACCAGCTCAGATGTTTGTTGATCTCTCATCAGTGTTACCAGCTCAGGTTTAGTAAGTTCAATTATGTAACTTTGCAACGGCTCCCTTTTTGTTTATTTATTGTTATTTATTTATTTGTTATTTATATATTCGTTATTTATTTATTTGTTATTTATTTATTCGTTATTTATTTATTTGTTATTTATTTATTTGTTATTTTTGTTATTTATTTATTTGTTATTTTTGTTATTTATTTATTTGTTATTTTTGTTATTTATTTATTTGTTATTTTTGTTATTTATTGTGGGTTTTTTTCTATGGTACCTGCTGAGTTTTTTTTCTCTTTTTTTCCACACTTCTACTACTAATATATCTTTTAGTTTTTCTATATTTCCAAATAATAATTGTCCACATAATTCTGATGTATAATATTTAAATGATTCATGTGTTGTTCTTTATTACCAAGATATTTACTACAATGGAAGGAGGGTGTCGGTGGATATTGGATTGTGCCTGTACAAGGAGGGAGGGTTTACTTTTATGAGCGACTATACTATTATAGCAGACGTAGGTTATTTTATAGTTATACTTAAAATAGTATATTCTCTCTTATTTAAATAAAATAAGAGAAAACGAAACATAACAAATATTTCCTCAAGTCTCATTTTTACAAACAAAGGTTCAGAGGCTGGTTAAACTTTTTGGTAAGACGTGGCAGCGATAGGACGTCAGTGCTTGAGCTCCGCTTATTTTCAAAATTTTGAGCAATCTGACATATCAACCAACATACCTACACACACATACTAACACATACAGACATCATCCAGACAGTGCAGAAGAAGAAGAAAGTGACTTTAAGTGAGTAATGTTCAAGGTAAACATTGGGCCTGGAAGAACCCGGAAGTGACGAACATGGGGGACGAACAACCGGCCAACCAGCAGCAAACAACAACAGCAGAAAACATGGAATGTACCACCACCAACAACAAGAGGACTCTATCTCCAGACACACCGGGTGACGTATTCATCACCACAAAAAGTAAAAAATCATATGCTGATGTAGCAGCTTCACCACCAAGATTTATTAATGTTATAAATAACCCACCCCATGCTAATGCTAATGCTGTACACAAACACCATGACAATAATAACACCCATATAACCATATTAATGAAATCTGTTGATGGTTCACAATGTTTTGTACACCCCAAGAGGGTGTCAGAGGCAATATTTAAGTCCATATTTGCAAAAAAGTATATTGAGAATACCCTGGTCACCACTGGCAAAGGGCGAGGGCTGAAGTTTAGTGTGGCCAATATCGACGGCCTGGTAAGTGTGCCTGAGTCGGTGGTCATGCTGGGCGAGTGGCCAGTTAAGTGCTGGATCGCTGGTGATGACGATCCCACGTATCAATACGGGAGGATTTTCCCAGTTTCCCCCGAACTTTATCTGCTCTAATATCTCAAACTCTCCATACAGATATACTTTGGTCTAAGGCCGACTGCCCTGCAAGGGGTAAAACACTTTTCTTATCACTACTACTTACAAAATACAAACAACACATCCAAATATATTCCGACGGCTCCCGTATTCCTGACCCTCCTTCAGTTGGTGCCGGTATTTATATACCACAACAAAATAAAGCAGTTGCATGGAGGTTGCCGGACACTGCTACAATACTAACGGCTGAACAGTAAGGTCCCGGTTTACGTCGGTCTCAACTTACGTCAAACTCGTGGTTACATCAGTCAACTTTAAGGCAATCTAAAAATAAAGAAATTGAAATTTTATAAATCATAGAGTGCGGGGTTTATTGTCATTGTTGGCCGCCAGGTGTCACTAAGGTGTTCCCGCCACTCCGCCGGCCTCGCGCTTGAATACAATAATTATTATTCCTAGTTTACTCCTGAACATGGATGGTCTTTTTGGTATTTAATCTTGTAGAAATTTCCCTGTTTACTCTTGAACGAACTGTATATTATTTCCCTGTGTGGACTCCAAAATTCCCTAAAATAGATAAATTTCCTTGCAGCTGGCAACACTGGGTACACCTTGCAGTGATAGTGACATCGTAACATTAAACTTACGTTTCCAGCAATAATTTCTGTCTTATCTACAATCTTATACCACCATAACATGCAGGAGGATTTTCTCTGCATCATCCACCTATTTTTAATCATGGTAGCGTAATATTTGTAAATAAATATCCACATTTAAAAATAGTGGTATAAACATTTTTAGCAGCTCATTTCCTCTCAACTTGTATTTAACCCTTAACGTCCGGACCGCGGTCATAGACGGAGCCAGGAAGCGGCCGGGTGGTGTCTTACACCCTTGCCAAGTGGTGACCGGGCGGGATGAAGCACCGCTATTGCCAATGTCGGCATTTACGAGCCCAATTTGGCGGTTTTTTTTTGACTTGGCTATACTTCACCACCATCCCTACAAATCACCATCGTCAGTCAGTGTGTTACTGACTGTAAACATGGATGGATGTGGATTAGATTTCTCATGCGTGTCCGATTCTGTGGTGCGCTATGCTTACTTACAACACTGACTGCCACCCGCGCGGGCCACGTTCAGTTGTCGTCAGAGCCACGCCACCTAAGCGAACACGGCCGCGCTCACACGAAAAAGTACCCTTCATTCCTCACTTACTTTCTCGGCAACTGAGAGTTGTAGAGAGCTGAGGTTGGTTTTATTGGAAAGAGGAAGAGTTGATGGTGCTAACAAGACCAAATTTAAGTTGTTCAGTATCGTAGTTTAGACGTACAGAGTAAGTGGAATAGAGCGATTTTGGAAAAATCGGCCAAAAGCGCCCGGCCAGGCAGTAGGGAAAGTAAGACTAGCCCCGGACTGACAAAATGGCTATCCATAGTTTTCCCGTCGCGGAGGGGTTAAACCCATTGGGGATGCTCCAATGACATAGATTAGGTGTATTTTATGATGTAGAATCCAAATGACAGGTGAAAACAGGTCAAAAAGCCATTATTCTAGTCAAAACAAGTCAATATAGGGGTTGGATATGTAATGCCTGAGCCTAACAGCTTTTTAGGGAGTTAATGCTTATATTTCTTAATTATTCACATTGGGGATGCTCCAATCACCTCTATTATATGTAGTTTATGTTTTATAATCCAAATTACAGATGAAAACAGGTAAAAAACGCGTTATTATAGACATATAATTGATAAACGCAGGAAATAGGGAGAAGAGAGAAGCATGGGATCTGGTAACATTGTAGGCATCTGATCTGGCAACACTGCTATTGATAAATAGAGGTAAACAAAGTGCTTTGTGTATTAACCAACTTATTACATCATTTTGGTAAGTTATACATTATTTATAATACCTTTAGTATTCAGTAAACAATAAATAATACCTTTAGTATTCAGTAAACAATAAATAATGTTGATAAATGTGTTAAAATAATGATATTAAGTAATGATAACATTCCTGTGTGTGTGTGTGTCTCTCTATCTCCCTCTCCCTCTATCTCCCTCTGTCTCTCTCTCTCTTAATGATGTATTATTATTATTATTAAGCAAACCTAATCTATTGTAATTTCAACAGGTGCTAACGAGGTTATGAAAGGTGACGAAAGGTAAGTATTATTATTATTATTATTATTATTATTATTATTATTATTATTATTATTATTATTGTTATTGTTATTGTTATTATTATTATTATTATTATTATTATTATTATTATTATTATTATTATTGGTAAAACTACAGAAGTACTCCATTCACTATATTGTACATTTTTTATATAATTATTCACTATTTTGTAACATTCTAACTAACACTTTTCATCTATGGTGTTTGTTTTGAAATTAGTCTGACCTAACCTAGACCACGGCAGACTACCAAGACCTAACCTGGGCAGACTACCTGGACCTAACCAGGGCAGACTACCAGGACCTAACCTGGGCTAACTACTGGGACCTAACCTGGGCTAACTACCGGGACCTAACCAGTATAAATTACCGGGACCTAACCTGGGCTAACTACCTGGACCTAACCTGGGCAAAATACCGGGACCTAACCTAACCTAACTACCTGGACCTAACCTGGGCAAAATACCGGGACCTAACCTGGGCTAACTACCTGGACCTAACCTGGGCAAAATACCGGGACCTAACCTAACCTAACTACCTGGACCTAACCTGGGCAAAATACCGGGACCTAACCTGGGCTAACTACCTGGACCTAACCTGGGCAAAATACCGGGACCTAACCTGGGCTAACTACCTGGACCTAACCTGGGCTAACTACCTGGACTTAACCTGGGCAAAATACCGAGATATAACCTGTGTAAACTACCGGGACCTAACCGGTATAAATTACCGGGACCTAACCTGTATAAATTACGGGGACCTAACCGGTATAAATTACCGGGACCTAACCGGTATTAATTACCGGGACCTAACTAACCGGTATAAATTACCGGGACCTAACCGGTATAAATTACCAGGACCTAACCGGTATAAGTTACCGGGACCTAACCTGGGCAAAATACCGGGACCTAACAGGTATAAATTACCGGGACCTAACCTGGGCAAAATACCGAGATATAACCATAATTCCATACCGTACTTTTAAATTAAAAAAAACATACCTTACCGTAATTCCATACTGTTAAAAAAAAACATACCTTACCGTAATTCCATACCGTACTTTTAGATTTAAAAAAATACATACCTTACCGTAATTCCATACCGTACTTTTAGATTAAAAAAATATATACCTTACCGTAATTCCATACCGTTAAAAAAACCCATACCTTACCGTAATTCCATACCGTACTTTTAGATTAAAAAAAACCATACCTTACCGTAATTCCATACCGTACTTTTAGATTAAAAAAAACCATACCTTACCGTAATTCCATACCGTACTTTTAGATTAAAAAAAAACATACCTTACCGTAATTCCATACCGTACTTTTAGATTAAAAAAAAACATACCTTACCGTAATTCCATACCGTACTTTTAGATTAAAAAAAAACATACCTTACCGTAATTCCATACCGTACATTTAAATTGAAAAAAAACATACCTTACCGTAATTCCATACCGTTAAAAAAAAACATACCTTACCATAATTCCATACCGTTAAAAAAAAACATACCTTACCGTAATTCCATACCGTACATTTAGATTAAAAACAAACATACCTTACTGTAATTCCATACCGTACTTTTAGATTAAAAAAAAACATACCTTACCGTAATTCCATACCGTACTTTTAGATTAAAAAAAAACATACCTTACCGTAATTCCATAACGTTAAAAAAAAACTTGCCTTACCGTAATTCCATACCGTACTTTTAGATAAAAAAAAACATACCTAACCGTAATTCCATACCGTACTTTTAGATTGAAAAAAAAAAATACCTTACCGTAATTCCATACCGTTAAAAAAAAACATACCTTACCGTAATTCCATACCGTAGTTTTATATTTAAAAAAAAACATACCTTACCGTAATTCCATACCGTACTTTTAGATTTAAAAAAAACATACCCTACCGTAATTCCATACCGTTAAAAAAAACATACCTTACCGTAATTCCATACCGTACTTTAAGATTAAAAAAAAACATACCTTACCGTAATTCCATACCGTACTTTTAGATTGAAAAAAAACATACCTTACCGTAATTCCATACCGTTAAAAAAAACATACCTTACCGTAATTCCATACCGTACTTTTAGATTAAAAAAACCATACATTACCGTAATTCCATAATGTACTTTTAGATTTAAAAAAAACATACCTTACCGTAATTCCATACCGTACTTTTAGATTAAAAAAAAACATACATTACCGTAATTCCATAATGTACTTTTAGATTTAAAAAAAACATACCTTACCTTAATTCCATACCGTACTTTTAGATTAAAAAAAAAACATACCTTACCGTAATTCCATACCGTTAAAAAAAACATACCTTACCGTAATTCCATACCATTAAAAAAAAACATACCTTACCGTAATTCCATACCGTTAAAAAAAACATACCTTACCGTAAGTCCATAAAATACTTTTAGATTAAAAAAAAAACATACCTTACCGTACTTTTATATTTAAAAAAAACATTCATTACCGTAATTCCATACCGTACTTTTAGATTAAAAAAAACATACCTTACCGTAATTCCATACCGTACTTTTAGATTAAAAAAAACATACCTAACCGTAATTCCATACCGTAGTTTTAGATTAAAAAAAAACATACCTTACCGTACTTTTAGATTAAAAAAAACATACCTTACCGTAATTCCATACCGTAATTTTAGATTAAAAAAAAACATACCTTACCGTAATTCCATACCGTACTTTTAGATTAAAAAAAAACATACCTTACCGTAATTCCATACCGTACTTTTAGATTAAAAAAAAAACATACCTTACCGTAATTCCATACCGTTAAAACAAACCATACCTTACCGTAATTCCATACCGTACTTTTAGATTAAAAAAAAATATACCTTACCGTAATTCCATACCGTACTTTTAGATTAAAAAAAACATACCTTACCGTAATTCCATACCGTACTTTTAGATTAAAAAAAAAACATACCTTACCGTAATTCCATACCGTTAAAAAAAACCATACCTTACCGTAATTCCATACCGTACTTTTTGATTAAAAAAAAACATACCTTACCGTAATTCCATACCGTACGTTTAGATTAAAAAAAAAACTACCTTACCGTAATTTCATACCGTACTTTTAGATTAAAAAAAAACATACCTTACCGTAATTCCATACCGTTAAAAAAAAACATACCTTACCGTAATTCCATACCGTAGTTTTAGATTAAAAAAAACATACCTTACCGTAATTCCATACCGTAGTTTTAGATTTAAAAAAAACATACCTTACCGTAATTCCATACCGTAGTTTTAGATTAAAAAAAACATACCTTACCGTAATTCCATACCGTACTTTTAGATTAAAAAAAAACATACCTTACTGTAATTCCATACCGTACTTTTAGATTAAAAAAAAACATACCTTACTGTAATTCCATATTGTAATTCCATACCGTTAAAAAAAAAACATACCTTACCGTAATTCCATACCGTACTTTTAGATTTAAAAAAAACATACCTTACCGTAATTCCATACCGTACTTTTAGATTAAAAAAAACATACCTTACCGTAATTCCATACCGTACTTTTAGATTTAAAAAAACATACCTTACCGTACTTTTAGATTAAAAAAAAACATACCTTACCGTACTTTTAGATTAAAAAAAAACGTACCTTACCGTAATTCCATACCGTACTTTTAGATTAAAAAAAAACATACCTTACCGTAATTCCATACCGTTAAAAAAAACATACCTTACCGTAATTCCATACCGTACTTTTAGATTATAAAAAAAACATACCTTACCGTAATTCCATACCGTTAAAAAAAACATACCTTACCGTAATTCCATACCGTACTTTTAGATTAAAAAAAACATACCTAACCGAAATTCCATACCGTACTTTTAGATTAAAAAAAAACATACCTTACCGTAATTCCATACCATTAAAAAAAAACATACCTAACCGTAATTCCATACCGTACTTTTAGGTTAAAAAAAAATATACCTTACTGTAATTCCATACCATTAAAAAAAACATACCTTACCGTAATTCCATACCGTACTTTTAGATTAAAAAAAAACATACCTTACCGTAATTCCATACCGTACTTTTAGATTAAAAAAAAACATACCTTGCCGTAATTCCATTCCTTTAAAAAAAAACATACCTTACCGTAATTCCATACCATTATAAAAAAACATACCTTACCGTAATTCCATACCGTACTTTTAGATTAAAAAAAAACATATCTTACCGTAATTCCATACCATTAAAAAAATATATTCCTTACCGTAATTCCATACCATTAAAAAAAAACATACCTTACCGTAATTCCATACCGTACTTTTAGATTTAAAAAAAACATACCTTACCGTAATTCCATACCGTTAAAAAAAACATACCTTACCATACTTTTAGATTAAAAAAAAACATACCTTACCGTAATTCCATAATGTACTTTTAGATTAAAAAAAACATACCTTACCGTAATTCCATACCGTACTTTTAGATTAAAAAAAACATACCTTACCGTAATTCCATACCGTAATTTTGGATTAAAAAAAAACATACCTTACCGTAATTCCATACCGTACTTTTAGATTTAAAAAAAAACATACCTTACCGTAATTCCATACCGTACTTTTAGTTTAAAAGAAAAAATATCTTACCGTAATTCCATACCGTTAAAAAAAAACATACCTTACCGTAATTCCATACCGTACTTTTAGATTAAAAAAAACATACCTTACCGTAATTCCATACCGTACTTTTAGATTAAAAAAAAACATACCTTACCGTAATTCCATACCGTTAAAAAAAAACATACCTTACCGTAATTCCATACTGTACTTTTAGATTAAAAAAAAACATACCTTACCGTAATTCTATACCGTTAAAAAAAAACATACCTTACCGTAATTCCATACCGTACTTTTAGATTTAAAAAAAACATACCTTACCGTAATTCCATACCGTACTTTTAGATTAAAAAAAATCATACCTTACCGTAATTCCATACCGTACTTTTAGATTAAAAAAAAAAAATACCTTACCGTAATTCCATACCGTACTTTTAGATTAAAAAAAAACATACCTTACCGTAATTCCATACCGTTAAAAAAAAACATACCTTACCGTAATTCCATACCGTACTTTTAGATTAAAAACAAACATACCTTACCGTAATTCCATACCGTACTTTTAGATTAAAAAAAAACATACCTTACCGTAATTCCATACCGTTAAAAAAAAATACCTTACCGTAATTCCATACCGTACTTTTAGATTTTAAAATAACATACCTTACCGTAATTCGATACCGTACTTTTAGATTGAAAAAAAAACATACCTTACCGTAATTCCATACCGTTAAAAAAAAACATACCTTACCGTAATTCCATACCGTTAAAAAAAACATACCTTACCGTAATTCCATACCGTACTTATAGAATAAAAACAAACATACCTTACCGTAATAGACGAGTTGTCGGTTCTAAAGAAACATGGCAAGTGGACTCTGCCATGGAATTGGAAGTTTCCGGTATATGTCTAATTAAATTTGCGGTACAAATTGCTCTGAAATAGA
Source organism: Petrolisthes manimaculis (assembly GCA_034508575.1). NCBI lineage: Eukaryota > Metazoa > Arthropoda > Malacostraca > Decapoda > Porcellanidae > Petrolisthes > Petrolisthes manimaculis. The sequence continues at coordinate 44,455 of JAWZYT010003304.1, forward strand.
CGTGATAAATTTATTTCTTCCCGACTGGAGAAATCAGCCGCGGAATTGTGATGACGTCACGTATCACATAGCAGACGACACAAGGGATCTCGTGCTGCCGCCTAATAATATCAAGAAATTTACCACCATGGCCTCACTGGATTCAAACCACCCTAATAAGGTATGTTATAATGAAATACTGTACACGATGTATATAGGTGGTACCTATTTGAGGAGTAAATTAACAGTGAAATAAGTAGCAAACCATACGAACCTTGAGGTATGTCGTGAACAAGATTTTGTTTATGAAAAAATCCTGTATGTGGTGTGAATGGTTTGTTATTAGCTGATTAAATTACAGTGATATAGACAATAAGTGACACTACCAATTATTACAACGCTGCCCAGCTGTGCTCATTATTCAACCTCTGCAGAGCCGAAACTGAGATCTAAGAGATCTTACTGTACTTTGATATCTTCTGTTTACTCCCTAAATCAGTATTGTCCAAACTTTTCTGCCTGTTGTACCTTTTACTACCTTCTCCTACATGGCTGATTAAACTCCAATTGTATTTGGAAAGACAATGCAGATAAAATACTGTATACTGGGTCAAGAGTCTGCTGGTCTATTTCTCAGCTTTGTGGTAGAATCTGTGTATTATAAATTTACTTAGTAAAAAATTAGTAGTGAGAAGGTTGGAATAAATTACTTAGTAGTGACCTGGTTAGGACCGAAGGATGTCTCGATCCAGGTTAGGTTAGGTCAGATATAAGTGTAAGAGGTAAGTAATTGTATAATACATTTGCTAAACACCTGTGGCACCGGTGTTCGGTTATCATCTTTATCTACCACACAGCTTCATAATACCAAATAGATACTATTTTATTAAATAAAGCATAATGATAATCACTGATTTTTACTGGTAACTACCAGAAGCAATTATTATCTATTTCAGTTTAACTGATTTACTTTCAATCTTGCAGAACAAAGCACGTGAGAAGGTTGGAAAACTACTTCCTGGATACACAAAAGCTGATGAGAGAAACCTGCCGAAAATTGACCTCTTCATGATTTGCCATTATTTTAGAGACCTTCGTCATCCAGCCATGAAGCACATCAAAATGCAAAGGTAAAATTCCTTCCAAATTAGACTTTGCATTAATTTTACAGTTACATATAATTACATGTTAGCTGTGAAAACGTTTAATAATTTTCACTGTTTCTAATCATGTTTCACCATTTTCTTTTTTTAATCCATTGCTCCTTGTTAATATCAGTTGAATGAAATGGGCAACAGTACATTTTGACCATGTTTAACCCCCCTAGAGGGTGATCTCCCCCCACAAAGAGGGCAGGGCTTAAAGGTCAAAGAGGTAAAGCAAGTACAGTATGTAATGCATTATACAGGGTGTCCCTCCACTTTCTTTTCCAGCTTTGTCAAATGAAAGTAGATGTATTTCTAAGATAAAAAAATTAACCCTAACAATACTGTATAAACATTGGTCTATGGGCATTGGTCTATATGGCATGAACACATTTTATAATTTCTTAAAAGTCAGAATACAGTACATAATTATAAAGACAGTAGTTAACCAAAATTTTACCCTCAAACAAGAGAACAGAAGGTTGAGATTCACTTTGAGTTTGCTCTTCATAAAAAATAAAAAAAAAAAAAATACAGTAAATCAATGTGGGTGAAGGAATGCCAGACATAGAGCCTTATGCAAGAAAACTTATGAGTTTTGTAATAATGATGATGATTAGTGTGTAATGGCTTCATGGAGTATCTATGGAGCAGTCATCAGTATATATATACCGATACTGTACATTTGTTAAGATGTGTGTTGTCTTTCAGGTCTGCAGGGGAGGACTATGGCAATGACGCTGTAGGTTACGTGCAACTGAGACGTACTGGTGGTCAGTGTGAAGTAGCTGCCAGGGTCACACCCGAGCACAAAGTATCTTCATGTCCCTACCGTGTACATGTCATCGTCGATGAAACAACGCAGAACATTGTTGATGCAAAGTGCGAAGATTGTGCAGCAGCAGAAGGGGACTGTAAACATGCTATTGCCCTTTTAGGGTGGCTTGAAAGGCGTAGTTCAGAAAAATCAGTAACATCAACAACATCATATTGGAAGAAAGCTAGGTTATCTAATGTCACCACTGAGACAAAGACAACCCCTCTGAAAAGTTTAAGAACAAATCCAAGAAAGGATAGCAAGACGTACAGTTGTGGTGGCAGGTTCCTCGCTGCAGTTATACAAGGTGCCCCTGCAGGAACAACAGGTTTAATATTTAATCATTTTGACAATACTCCAAATAGAGGTGAAAATCTAGGTGTTGATCGACTTCTACGTGAGTTTCTGAAGGGGAAAAGTGGACCACCTGACTGTGAACAGTTTATGCAGTTCTGTAAAGTGAGGATGACGGATGAGTTGTGTGAGGCAGTAAGGATCGAGACTACTTCACAGTACAAGTCACCACTGTGGCATGCAGTAAGGTTTGGTCGAGTAACTGCTTCAAAAGCCTATGCTGTGGCACACAGTTCTGCAGACATAAATTGTTCGTTAGTGAAGCTAGTGATTGGTGCAGCTAAACTCAAGGATACAACTGCTATGAAGAGGGGTAGAGAGTTGGAGCCCCGTGTACTTAGTGACCTGAAACAAAAAATTGGGCGTGTTTGTTCCACAGGAATATATTTAAGTCCAAAACACCCTGTGATGGGTGCCTCACCTGATGGTATTACAGATGATGGTCAGTGTGTAGTTGAAGTAAAATGTCCAGCTAGTGCAAAGAGCTTTCGAACATATATAAAAGATGATGGACAAGTAGCAGCAAAACATCTAGCACAGTTACAAATGTTAATGCATATGACAGAAAAAACACAAGCTTTGTTTTGTGTGGCTGACCCTGATTACGAACTGAACAACACTGTGAAAATAGTGAGGGTGATGTACGATCCTGACTATTCTAAGTCTCTCATGGAGCAATGTCAGAAGTTTTGGGAAAAAACTGTATTTCTTGAGCTTTGCAATGCATATTCCAAGTAACTTAGCTTCCTATAGTTTGAGACAACAGTAACTCGCAGGATGTAAATAATATTTTTGTTGTTGTCAGGAGTTATATACTGTACAGTAATTAATTTCAAAGGTAGCTTGGATGTTCCTCCTTTAATTTCGTGAGAATCATGTGTAAACATCTTGTTATTTAAAATATCAAGTCAATTATCTGAATGTTTTCTTCATTAAGGGTATACAGAGGCCCAGTTTCTTTGCAGTTTGGAGGAATCAGTAGTCCCCAATTTTTTATACAACACAGGCCCCTTAAAATTGTTAAAGCAGATCTTTACATAATTATTTAATCTTTTTCTATTATCACTTTCCTTCTCAAAATCTACAAGCAGATAGTTACATAATTATAAAATCTGGAATGCATTTAAATATCAATGTTCTCCACAAATATCATTGCAAAATTGTTTTCGCTCAACTTTTGAGCAAAATTTTTTTTGTAATATTTGTGGAGAACTTTGATATTTAAATGCATTCCAGATTTTACAATTATGTAACTATCTGCTTGTAGTTTAATAGTTTGAGAAGAAAATTGATGATAAAATAAGAGCAAAACACCTGTCTTATTTTAATTTGCACTTAGGAATGAAGCCACAGTTGTTTATGCTGACGTTTGTATGAGAGATATACTTACTTGATAAGACAATCTACACATGCACACTCATTATCATGTAATTTTTGTGTTGTGGTCTATGTGTCTACTGTACATTTTTTTTTTTTTTTTTACATATGCATGTTCTTCCTTGAAAATAAAACCACTGCAAAAAATAACAAATCATCTTTATTAAGTGTACTTATTTGTATTCTATATAGAGGCCAAACCACATTGATAATTTGCCGTTGCATGGTTCGTCATAGGTATAAGAGAAGGGGCTGAAAATAAACATGTAAAAGACAAAAATAATGGTGAATGGAAATAAGGCTCGAGAATAAATTCAGTCAGGAAGATGGCCATTTGGATGCTGTGGAAGAGGAGTGGGAGCAAACTCAATGCTGTGTACTGAGTGTAATAAATGGTGTCACCAACGATGCTCGGGTTGGAGAATTCTCCGAGGTGTGCAGAAGTGGTGGAGATGTGTGGGGTTGGAGACCTTTCTGTTAGGTTGAGGTAGAGAAGACTGAGATGGCTTGGACATTTGAGAAGAGCAGAAGGGGGTGTGATGAGTGAGGTATAGGTGAGAGTTGGGGGCCGGTGACCGAAGGAAGGCAGAAGAAAAAATGGAGAGCGTGTGTAATAAGAGGATATTAATTTTATGGTAATAGAAGAACATATAGTACAAGATAGACAGATGTAGAGAGCAGTCATCGCCCGTCCAACCCCATCCTAAATGGGAAAATATGAACGTTAAACGAAAATTATGATGATATAAGAGATGACTGGAACCTAACCCTTATACCTTGATGATGGGTTCTTGAAGATTGACCAAACCACACACAATTTGTACAATGTCATCCATCATGTCCATCTTAGAGATAGGGCACATGAATGCATTTCAAGAATTTTAAATACCCGAATACGACGAATTACCCTTTCTACATGAATGCGTAAACCTGCAATAACCTTCATACGGGAAACTTCTTTGGCTGGCAACTTTTGATCCTTGGCAACACTTGCAGGACGTGTTAAGTGACATCCTTTGGCTACCAGATCACCTTCAACTTCTTTGAAACCTCGATCAGCCAATACAGACATTCCTGGCTTCAAGCAGTCCAAGTACCCTGAACCTCGCAATAATTCTATATCACTAACTCTACCTGGCCTACCACAGGATATGAAATTGATCAGTCCAGCTGGGGTTACAGAGATCAAATACTTGACACTATTACATTTTTTGTACTCGGACCAAGTCATACTTTGGGTCATTGCTGAAGAAGACTTTTCTATTTGAATTTCAAAACAATCTATGATACTTTCTACATCAGAGTAATAAGCTTTAAATGCCAGAGGAAGTCTGCTCCTAATAACATCAGAGGGTGGCCAGTAGACAAGTTCTTTTAAACAGCCAGCCATGACCGGAACAACCCGAGTAAGTATTCGGCTCACACAACTCTTGCTGACACCAAACATGTCTGCTATAATATAATTTAATGTCCTAGTACGAATAACCATAAGGACCAACAGTACTTCATCTCGCGCTGACAATGTTTGCCCTCTGTTATGGTAAGATAAATGATTACAAATCAAGTCTATTATGTAACAATGGCCCTTTGCTAAACCTAGGTATCCAGAAGTGTTTTTCATTATCATTTTTCGGGTTTTCTTGAGTGATAATGCTCTTGCAATCTCATCATCTTCACTACAAGATGTACCGGTACTTCCAGAGGGCACATAATCCCTGGTATGGTCATCGTTCAAATAACAGCTGTCTGAAGTCCAAGACAGGTCCATATTTTCAGTAGTGGCAGAGCTGAGCTGCTGTGGATCAGTGTTGCATGCTGCATCTGCTCTCATCGGTGTCACTTGCACAGCCTTGGATCTTCTTTGTGAAGTCTGAAAGTGCAAAATATAATTAACCCACCTATGAAGCATATCAATCTAACCCACTCTGATTCTTGCTCACTTTTCCCATCTACCATGTACACCTTTCTTATGTCAATCTTCTGCATATTGCTCCTTTCCTATCAACTCCTTTGATATGTAAAATAATTCTTTCACCTAAACACTTTTCCTGGTACTGTCCGTTAAGCACTCATTCCTCTATATTTATCACATTCCCTTGTCTCCTTTGCCCTTACACAACAGTACAATACATGTTCTTTGCCAGCCCAAAGGTACCATGCCCTCCCTCATGCACACCTTAACCTAACCTGTATGTACAGTACCTCTCATACAATCCTCTTATTTCCAACACTAGCACTTTCTCACCAATACTTTAAGGAATAAAATGCTCCCTCAGTCTCACCAACACAACTTGCAGACCACAGTCCCTTGTAGAAGCTTTTTCAATTAATCCCAGGTCCCCAGAATGCCTGTTGCTGTCCTCTCCTGGATTCCCCACTGGCATGTCCATCACTCCATCCATTGGAGACACTGCATCTCCAGCTGTTCAAAAATAAGTCAACACATTAGTCAAGGTTATGACTGACAAAAAAGTACTGTAACACGATCTGAGCAATTCATAAATGTACAGATGATTGCAGTAATATTTTTCAAACATTTCAATACAGTAGGATTACTTTTGCTTGTTTTACCAATAATCTCTATCAAGCCATGTCAAGATGTTCATTGTTTATCCATAATATTATTGCATGAATATCAGTTAAATACACCAACAAAAAACATTGTTCATGCTGCTGTACTATAATAACACACTGTAAAGCAATATTCCTTTGTTAGACTGATTACCGTACACTTTACATGGATACTGTATAGCTATTGGAATATTAACAAACTTACCTATGGGAATTTGATTTTCTTTATCTGTCAGTATTTCTTGCAGAATCCTTTTTCTTTTCAGTGCTGCTCTATTATGACTGACTGATGTTGATGTATTCCTCCCTTGACATTCAAACTTGTGGGGTAAGACACCTGCCTTCAGCTTGATGTTGCCTCCCACCATAGAGTATTTCAGGTAGTTCTCCATGTCCTCCTCTAGCTGAAAATCAATTATAAAAATCTGATACAAAACATATATATTTACACCAGAAAACATCACACAAAGAAATAATAAATATGGTACTTTTACTCTGCCATAGTATGGTATACTTTGAGCTCATATATGAACTATAGTGCACAAATAAACTGTATTAAGAGATGCAAAGTTTTTGCTCCAAATTAAATGAAAATGGTAAGTGTTGTAGGTAGGTCAATAGAAAAACCATGCAGAAAGCATAATAAAACATACTGTATATATATTTTTCTCCCATCATTGGTACTAATAATGATAGTTACAGACCAATAGGCCTAGATTATGATGCAAAAGTATTTTTATATAGTTGTCAGAATATACAGGAAATACACAAGGTATGCAATATTATATTTACACTTGAAGGGCTGATTCAGTAAGTCCTGAAGATTGTGGGAAATAAGATTGTTTATCCCTATCAATAGCTAAATATCACATCACCCCATTATAGTTATTATTCCTTAGGATCCCAATCATATAAAATGACAGTAAATTTTTACAAGTTGCCACAACATATATATTTCCTAGAAGGATTTAGTGTGATTACCGGGACCTAACTGGGGCAGACTACCGGGACCTAACCTGGGCAGACTACCAGGACCTAACCAGGGCAGACTACCGGGACCTAACCTGGGCAGACTACCGGGACCTAACCTGGGCAGACTACCGGGACACAACCTGGGCAGACTACCGGGTCCTAAGCAGGAAAAAATATAGAGTAGAAATTAGTCAGACCTGACCTGATCTAACCTAATCTGGACTGGGACACACTACAGGGACCTAACCTAATTTGAACTGGGACACACTACCGTGACCTAACTTGGGCAGACTACAGGGACCTTAACTATAAGAGGTAACTACTGTTATGCAACATTTGCAGAAGAAATGGTATATAGAAAAGTGGTTTGTAATAGTGAAATATAAACACTGGTAATAGTAAAATTTTCGAAATCGAGTTGTGGAAACTTGTAAAAATATTCCGAAATGACTTTGAAATACAGTAATACTCACATTGAAATGATCTTGACAACAGTAAAGACTGCATTTCAGCACTGGAAACTTCCTATAGGCAGCCACCCACCACTGACTACGTTTCTTCTTGTCAGCTGGCACACAGAGGAATATTTTTCCTGGTGTGCTCTTGTCTGTGCTCGTACACATTGGTACGAAACACCAACGATTCTTCTTCTGCCCAGTAGACATTCTTGGAGCTCAAAAACAACACAGAAATGCACGTCAACACAGCAGCAGGAACATGTAAACAAACTTTGAAGGTGCGACTTGTGACGTCACGACCAATCAGAGGCCGTTTCTTGGTCACGTGATTTTTCGGCTACTTTATTTCGTATTTTTTCATGTATGTGAGTATTTTTTTCATATAAAATGTTTGCCAGAGTCATTTTTGGCGTATTTTTTACCTATAGAAGTACCCTACTTTAAATTTTCTTTGACTAGCAACTCGTCTATTCCATACCGTTAAAAAAAAACATACCTTACCGTAATTCCATACCGTTAAAAAAAAACATACCTTACCGTAATTCCATACCGTACTTTTAGATTTAAAAAAAACATACCTTACCGTAATTCCATACCGTACTTTTAGATTAAAAAAAAAACATACCATACCGTAATTCCATACCGTACTTTTAGATTAAAAAAAAACATACCTTACCGTACTTTTAGATTAAAAAAAAACATACCTTACCGTAATTCCATACCGTACTTTTAGATTAAAAAAACACATACCTTACCGTAATTCCATACCTTTAAAAAAAAAACATACCTTACCGTAATTCCATACCGTACTTTTAGATTAAATAAAAACATACCTTACCGTAATTCCATACCGTTAAAAAAAAACATACCTTACCGTAATTCCATACCGTACTTTTAGATTTAAAAAAAACATACCTTACCGTAATTCCATACCGAACTTTTGGATAAAAAAAAAAACATACCATACCGTAATTCCATACCGTACTTTTAGATTAAAAAAAAACATACCTTACCGTACTTTTAGATTAAAAAAAACCATACCTTACCGTAATTCCATACCGTACTTTTAGATTAAAAAAACACATACCTTACCGTAATTCCATACCTTTAAAAAAAAAACATACCTTACCGTAATTCCATACCGTACTTTTAGATTAAATAAAAACATACCTTACCGTAATTCCATACCGTACTTTTAGATTAAAAAAAACATACCTTACCGTAATTCCATACCGTACTTTTAGATTAAAAAAAAACATACCTTACCGTAATTCCATACCGTACTTTTAGATTAAAAAAAACATACCTTACCGTAATTCCATTCGTACTTTTAGTTTAAAAAAAAACATACCTTACCGTACTTTTAGATTAAAAAAAAACATACCTTACCGTAATTCCATACCGTACTTTTAGATTAAAAAAAAACATATTTAACCGTAATTCCATACCGTACTTTTAGATTAAAAAAAACATACCTTGCCGTAATTCCATACCGTACTTTTAGATTAAAAAAAAACATACCTTACCGTAATTCCTTACCATTAAAAAAAAACGTACCTTACCGTAATTCCATACCGTTAAAAAAAACATACCTTACCGTAATTCCATACCGTACTTTTAGATTTAAAAAAAAACATACCTTACCGTAATTCCATACCGTACTTTTAGATAAAAAAAAACATACCTTACCGTAATTCCATACCGTACTTTTAGATTAAAAAAAAAAAATACCTTACCGTATTTCCATACCGTACTTTTAGATTAAAAAAAAACATACCTTACCGTAATTCCATACCGTTAAAAAAAAACATACCTTACCGTAATTCCATACCGTACTTTTAGATTTAAAAAAAACATACGTTACCGTAATTCCATACCGTACTTTTAGATTATAAAAACATACCTTGCCGTAATTCCATACCGTACTTTTAGATTTAAAAAAAACATACGTTACCGTAATTCCATACCGTACTTTTACGCACATGGGAAAATACGCACATGGGAAAATACGCACATGGGAAAATACGCACATGCAAAAATATGGCAACCCGGGTTGGTGGGAAAAACCCAGGTTGGCAACCCAGGTTGGTGGGAAAAACCCGGGTTGGTGGGAAAAACCCGGGTTGGCGGAAAAAACCTGGGTTGGCAACCCGGGTTTGCGGGAAAAACCCGGGTTGGCGGAAAAAATCCGGGTTGGTGGGAAAAACTCGGGTTGGCAACCCTGGTTGGCGGTAAAAACCCGGGTTGGCAACCCGGGTTTGCGGGAAAAACCCGGGTCGGCAGGAAAAATCCGGGTTGGCGGGAAAAACCCAGGCTGGCAACCCTGGTTGGCAGGAAAAACCCGGGTTGGTGGGAAAAACCCGGGTTGGCGGTAAAAACCCGGGTTGGCAAACCGGGTTGGCGGGAAAAACCCGAGTTGGCGCACACGGGAAAATACGCACATTGGAAAATACGCACATGGGAAAATACGCACATGGGAAAATACGCACATGGGAAATACGCACATGGGAAAATACGCACATGGGAAAATACGCACATGGGAAAATACGCACATGGGACAAAATTATCTATTAGATGCCATCAACAAATTGTTGATAGATACATAAATAGACGAGTAATTAGCGAAGAAATGGGACATTTTGGTAATATTTTACAATTTTTAGTCAAAAATATAATATATAAAGTGAAATTTCTCATCATAGGAATAAGATAAATAGATACATGTATAAACCAAGAGATAGACAATAAAATTATCTATTAGATGTCATCAACAAATTGTCGATAGATAGATAAATAGACGAGTAATAAATGAAACAATTAAGACACTTTTGTCCTATTTTATTTTTTTTAGTAAAAAATATATTATATAAAGTAAAATTTCTCATCTTAGGAAATAGATAAATAGATACATGTATATACCAAAAGATAGACAATAAAATTATCTATTAGATGCCATCACCAAATTGTCAATAGACAGATAAATAAACGAGTAATAAATGAAACAATTAAGACATTTTTGTCATATTTTACAATTTATGGTTAAAAATATATTATATAAAGTGAAATTTCTCATCTTAGGAAATAGATAAATGGATACATGTATATACCACAAGATAGACGATAAAATTATCTAATTGATGCCATGAACAAATTGTTGATAGATAGATAAATAGACGAGTAATTAATGAAGAAATGGGACACTTTGGTCATATTTTACATTTTTTTGTCAAAAATATAATATATAAAGTGAAATTTCTCATCTTAGGAAATAGATAAATAGATACATGTATATACCAAAAAATAGACAATAAAATTATCTATTAGATGCCATCAACAAATTGTCAATTGATAGATAAATAGACGAGTAATAAATGAAACAATTAAGACATTTTTGTCATATTTTACAATTTTTAGTAAAAAATATATTATATAAAGTGAAATTCCTCATCTTAGGAAATAGATAAATAGATACATGATAAAACTAAAAGATAGACAATAAAATTATCTATTAGATGCCATCACCAAATTGTCAATATATAGATAAATAGACGAGTAATAAATGAAACAATTAAGACAATTTTGTCATATTTTACAATTTTTAGTTAAAAATATATTATAGTAAGTGAAATTTCTCATATTAGGAAATAGATAAATATAATACATGTATATACCAAAAGATACACGATTAAATTATTTATTAGATGACATCAACAAATTGTTGATAGATAGATAAATAGACGAGTAATAAACGAAATAATTAAGACACATTGGTAATATTTTACTAATTTTAGTCAAAAATATAATATATAAAGTGACATTTCTCATCTTAGAAAATAGATAAATCGATACATGTATAAACCAAAAGATCGATAATAAAATTATCTATTAGATGCCATCAACAAATTGTCGATACATAAATAAATAGACGAGTAATAAATGAATAAATTAAGACACTTTTGTCATATTTTACAATTTTTAGTCTAAAATATATTATAGAAAGTGAAATTTCTCATCTTAGGAAATAGATAAATAGATACATGTATATACCAAAAAATAGACAATAAAATTATCTATTAGATGCCATCAACAAATTGTCGATAGATAGATAAAAAGACGAGTAATTAACGAAAAAAGTCGGACACTTTTGTCATATTTTACTATTTTTAGTCAAAATTATATTATATAAAGTGGAATTTCTCATCTTAGGAAATAGATAAATATATATATGTATATACCAAAAGATAGACAATAGAATTATCTATTAGATGCCATCAACAAACTTTCAATAGATAGATAAATAGACGAGTAATTAACAAGAAAATTAAGACACTTTGGTCATATTTTACTATTTTTAGTAAAAAATATATTATATAAAGTGAAATTTCTCATCTTATGAAATAGATAAATTAATACATGTATATACGAAAAGATAGACAATAAAATTATCTATTAGATGCCATCAAAAAATTGTCGAAAGATAGATAAATAGACGAGTAATAAATAAGAAAATTAGACACTTTTGTCATATTTTACTATTTTTAGTCAAAAATATATTATATAAAGTAAAATGTCGAATCTTAGGAAATAAGGAAATAGATAAATTGATACATGTATATACTGAGAGATAGAGGATAAAATTATCTATTAGATGCCAACAACAAATTGTCAATAGATAAATAAATATACGAGTAATTAACGAAAAAAAGTGAGACACTTTTGTCATATTTTACAATTTTTAGTCAAAAATATAATATATAAAGTGAAATTTCGAATCTTAGGAAATAAATAAATAGATACATATATAAACCAAAAGATAGACTATAAAATTATTTAATAGATGCCATCAACAAATTTTCAATAGATAGATAAATAGACGAGTAATAAATGAAACAATTAAGACACTTTCGTTATATTTTACAATTTTTAGTCAAAAATATATTATATAAAGTGAAAATTTTCATCTTATTAAATAGATAAATTGATTTGAGGTTGAGGTTGAACCCAAAACCTCACCTAAAAAAAAAAAAAAAAAAAATTATATAAATGAAAGAATGAATGAATAAATGAATGATATTTTTTTTATTCACTTGCTTTTTTTTCTAGACTATATAATTTTTAATAGTTCCAGTGACACACATGTATGGTAACACTGGTAACCAATATGGTAACACTGCTAATGTGGATTTGAACAGAGAAGTATCAGCCAAGGTTTGTTTATATTATAATTTTCCTTTATAATTAATGTTTATGTGTATTTACAAGTCTATATAATAACATAACATAATTACTAATATCAGTTTATAATAATAATAACATAATAGTACCATAAATAACTGTTATTATATATTAATACTGTAATTATTTATTAGCTAATGTATGCTGTGTTTTTATGATTAGGAGTAGGGGACAGGCTTGGGGGGGACTGGGGGGTGGGGGAATAGGGGGACAGGCTTGGGGGGACTGGGGGGTGGGGGAATAGGGGGACAGGCTTGGGGGGGACTGGGGGGTGAGGGAATAAGGGGACAGGCTTGGGGTACATAGAACACTGTTTTGAAATAAATAATGGGTATTTATTTAAACTAATGCCGTTCTGAAACAAATAATGGGTATTTATTTAAACATACGTACATGAGAATACGTACATGAGAATACGTACATGAGAATACGTACATGAGAATACATACATGAGAATACGTACATGAGAATACGTACATGAGAATACGTACATGAGAATACTTACATGAGAATACGTACATGAGAATACGTACATGAGAATACGTACATGAGAATACGTACATGAGAATACGTACATGAGAATACGTACATGAGAATACGCACATGAATAAAATAAATACATGAAAATACACATGTGAAAAGAATACGCACATAAAAATACGCACGTGAGAATATGCACATGGAAATAAAATACACACATGGGAAAATGAAATAATTATCCATGTGAAAATACACACACGTGAAAATACACACATGAGGAAATCTTTTGAATATATTTTTTAGGAGAGAGAGAGAGAGAGAGAGAGAGAGAGAAGGATAGATTTGATGACTAACCATAAGAGAGACGGATAGATTTGATGACTAACCATAAGAGAGAAGGATAGATTTGATGACTAACCATAAGAGAGAAGGATAGATTTGATGAGTGACAGAGGTGGGTGAGAAAAGGATAGGAAGGGTAAGGAATAGAAATAAAAGAAGTTTGATGAAGAGTTGGTGGAATAAAGATAATGAGAATGTGAGGAAGAAGAGGAAAGAGAGTAATAGGAAATATAGAAGACTGAGGAAAAATGTAGGTAATAGGGGAGTATGTAGTGAATATTTTGTTATATGCAGATGATGACTAGATTGGTACTCCTCTAAGGACATACCATGGAGTGAAGTGTTCTATGATGGTAGCTGCTGGGGAAGTGAACTATTGTTTAAGGCAAGAACAAAGTCACTGGAGGTGAATGATAGAATATATAGATGGAGTAATGAAGGCAGTATGGTGTGTAGGGAAGATGATACAGTAATGAAGGCAGTATGGTGTGTAGGGAAGATGATACAGTAATGAAGGCAGTATGGTGTGTAGGGAAGATGAGAGAGTATGAAGGCAGTATGGTGTGTAGGGAAGATGAGAGAGTATGAAGGCAGTATGGTGTGTAGGGAAGATGAGACAGTATGAAGGCAGTATGGTGTGTAGGGAAGATGAGACAGTAGTGAAGGCAGTATGGTGTGTAGGGAAGATGATACAGTAATGAAGGCAGTATGGTGTGTAGGGAAGATGATACAGTAATGAAGGCAGTATGGTGTGTAGGGAAGATGAGACAGTATGAAGGCAGTATGGTGTGTAGGGAAGATGAGAGAGTATGAAGGCAGTATGGTGTGTAGGGAAGATGAGACAGTATGAAGGCAGTATGGTGTGTAGGGAAGATGAGACAGTAGTGAAGGCAGTATGGTGTGTAGGGAAGATGATACAGTAATGAAGGCAGTATGGTGTGTAGGGAAGATGAGACAGTATGGAGGCAGTATGGTGTGTAGGGAAGATGAGACAGTATGAAGGCAGTATGGTGTGTAGGGAAGATGAGACAGTATGAAGGCAGTATGGTGTGTAGGGAAGATGATACAGTAATGAAGGCAGTATGGTGTGTAGGGAAGATGAGAGAGTATGAAGGCAGTATGGTGTGTAGGGAAGATGAGACAGTATGAAGGCAGTATGGTGTGTAGGGAAGATGAGACAGTATGAAGGCAGTATGGTGTGTAGGGAAGATGAGACAGTAGTGAAGGCAGTATGGTGTGTAGGGAAGATGAGACAGTATGAAGGCAGTATGGTGTGTAGGGAAGATGAGACAGTATGGTGTGTAGGGAAGATGAGACAGTATGAAGGCAGTATGGTGTGTAGGGAAGATGAGACAGTATGAAGGCAGTATGGTGTGTAGGGAAGATGAGACAGTAGAACATGTGTTGATGGTATGTGATAAGTAGGAATGAGAGAGAGCTACCATGCTGAATGTGGTAATAAGTGAACTATATAGGAGAGAGAAAATGGAGGGAGATGGTGGAAGTGACAGTGACAGCCAAAGTGCTGCTAGGTCTGAGTGAACGAGAGCTGTACAATCCAGTGATAATAAAGAGTATGAAAGAAGTTCTATAAAGGGTATGTATGGTTGAAGAGAAAATGAGTATATAGGGACGTGCAGGTTGTATAAGATAGAGAGAGTGAAAGTATAATGTGTATATAATTATGTATTCTTTGGTACTGTTTTGGTTTGGTTTTCTCCTTAGAGGAAGACAGTGAGAGAGTACCGTTGTAAAGGTGACACACAGTCATCATCATCACTGGCAACACTGATGCCTCAGATCATCACTGGCAACACTGACGCCTGGGTTTGTTTACCTCTGTGAAGCTCAAAGCCTGGCAGGGGAATATTTTAGTATTTATTTGCATTTTAAGGGCATTTAAGGATATTTTAAGGGCTCAAGATTATATTAAGGGTTAGTTAAGGGTATACAGTTAATGGTGAAGGGACATAAATAAGGGTAAGTTGGTGAAATAAGGGAATTTTGAAGGGTTTAAATAAGGGTGGATAATAATGGCTGTGCTAAAATGTTACCATAAATATTAGAATGATTTTGTTTTATTATTTTTAAGGGCTCACTGTTATTTTAAGGGTATATAAATAAGGGCAAATTGGAGATATAAGGGGATTTTATTGATAAAGGATTTAATTAACAAGAAATATATTAATTAACGTTAAATTTATTTATTTCAGAAGTGGGATTACAGAAGAAGGATTTACATACGAAGATTTACATCAAGGGATTTACAAAAGGAGGATTACAATGACTACACCAAGGTATTTATGAAGAAGAATTATTATGGGTAAATTTACAGAAAACCTGGGTTCACTATATTGTATATATTAGTATCATTACCCACTATTTTGGACCATTCTAAGACACTTTTCATCTATGGTGTTTCTCTCGGAAATGCCTCGTTTTTGAGATATGCCCCGTTTACAAACATGATTTGGAAACTAGTCTTACCTGACCTAACCTAACCTAACTTAGACCACAGCAGACTACCGGGACCTAACCTGGGCTAACTACCGGACCTAACCTGGGCAAACTACCGGACCTAACCTGGGCAGACTACGGGACCTAACCTGGGCAAACTACCGGACCTAACCTGGGCAAACTACCGGACCTAACCTGGGCAAACTACCGGACCTAACCTGGGCAAACTACCGGACCTAACCTGGGCAAACTACTTTGACCTAACCTGGGCAAACTACCGGACCTAACCTGGGCAAACTACCGGACCTAACCTGGGCAGACTACCGGGACCTAACCTGGGCAAACTACCGGGACCTAACCTGGGCAAACTACCAGGTATAACCAGTGTAAACTATCTTAAAATGACCTGGGCAAATTTCCAGGACCTAACCTAATGTGGTGATACTGCTCAAGCCTAGCTGAAAACCCAGTTATTCTGTAATAATACATTATGATCTATCTATCTATCTATCTATCTATCTATCTATCTATAGCTCTGATGCCTCGCTCCCTCCGGGAACTCCCCCCAAGGGGATGGCCACGGCAGAAAAGTCTCCAGTCTTCCCTGTTCCAAAACTCCCTCCTTACTTGGTCAAGCCCTCCCCTCCCCCTCACATTACTCTCCTTTACATACTCTTCCACTCTGTTCCAACACTCTCTCCTTACTCCCTACTCCCTCTCATGTTACTCTCCTTCACATACTCTTCCACTCTGTTCCAACACTCTCTCCTTACTCCCTACTCCCTCTCATGTTTCTCTCCTTTACATACTCTTCCACTCTGTTCCAACACTCTCTCCTTACTCCCTACTCCCACTCATGTTTCTCTCCTTTACATACTCTTCCACTCTGTTCTGCCATCTTACTGGTGGTCTGCCTCTCACACCACAGCCCACAACTTCACTTCCATACACCTTATTTACAAACTCCTCACCTTGCATTCTCTCTACATGTCCAAACCACCTCAATGTATTACATTTCACATTATTATTATTACTACCATTTTTATTATTATTATAACTACTATTATTATTACTACTTCAACTACTTTTATGATTATTATTATCGGTAAATATTGAAAGAATTATAGTTATTGTGTATGGTGTTTCTACCTTTATTACCCATTTATTTACACCATTCTAAGACTTTTTTCATTTAAGTGATGAGTTCATTTTTAACATCCATTTTATTGTGCAAATTTAATGTTTTATCCATACATAAATCACCTAACCTAGCCTAACCTAACCTAACCTAATCTAATCTAACCTAATCTTAACCATTGCAGACTACCAGGACCTAACCTGAGCAGACTACCAGGACCTATCCTGAGCAGACTATTGGAAGTTTCACAAGGTAAGTAAGACCTAGATCAAAGTTATTATTATTATTATTATTATTATTATTATTATTATTATTATTATAAAACACCTAAATTTAGGAAAAAATTTGCATGTGTCAATAATGGTGCAATTTTTATTATTATTATTATTATTATTATTATTATTATTATTATTATTAATATGAAGATTATTATTATTATTATTATTATTATTATTATTATTATTATTATTATTATTATTATTAATATGAAAATTATTAGTATTATTATTATTATTATTATTATTACATATACCGTACCATAAAACACCCAAACTTTGGACATTTTTTACGTGTGTTTGTGAATAATTGTGTTAATAATGGTACAAGTTTGTAAAGGTGGTGTATGGAAGTGAAGTTGTGGGGTGTGGTGTGAGAGGCAGACCACCAGTTAGATGGCAGAACAGAGTGGAAGAGTATGTAAAGGAGAGTAACATGAGGGACAGAGTAGGGCTGGACCAAGTAAGGAGGGAGTGTTGGAACAGAGTGGAAGAGTATGTAAAGGAGAGTAACATGAGGGGCAGAGTAGGGCTGGACCAAGTAAGGAGGGAGTGTTGGAACAGAGTGGAAGATTATGTAAAGGAGAGTAACATGAGGGGCAGAGTAGGGCTGGACCAAGTAAGGAGGGAGTGTTGGAACAGGGAAGACTGGAGACTTTTCTGCCGTGGCCATCCCCTTGGGGGGAGTTCCCGGAGGGAGTGAGGCGTCAGAGCTATAGATAGATAGATAGATAACGGTACAATGTTATTGGTATTAGTGTCATGTGTTAGCCAGTCAGCCAGGTAGCCTACAGTACAGTACCTACCCAATACATATAACAAACAAAATTAACCATGATAAATTTGCTTATTCTTTTTTTCAATTTTCAAGTGTCTGAAGTTCGGCAGAAATTTCTGAACTTGGGTCAGCTCTTGCCAACTTTGGACAGTGTCAGTGTTGCCAACTTGAATTTTTGGAAGGCGTAATTTACCAAAAAAGCAACAAAACTTGCTAATTTTTATAATAATATTTATTTTTGGAGGTAAAATTAATACTATTCGAGTGACAAAAGGGAAATTAATGAATACAGGTTATACATAGTGAGTAATGCTACATTTATTATATCAATGGACCATAAGTCCGAAGTGAAGTATGTGTAATTAAGTAATTAGTGGGGTGTTTTTTGTGACGTATATGTCCTCTGTCCCCCTTCATGAACGTCCACTTTCTGTGTGTGAATTCCTGGCTCTGTAGGTGGTCACATGACAATTTGTATAGCCCGACAGACAAACAGAATCTCTTCATTTAAATATATTTATACTGATAATGATACATTGTCATCAGTATCAGCATCTTACAGCTATGGATGAAAGAAAATAATGTACTGTACAGTGGACCCCACATATACGTGGCTTTTAATTACCCGAATTTAAAATTAGGCTGTAAGCATAATTGTGGCACTGAAATTAAAATACACGTGAAAATTTAAATTATGCGCGCGATGCGGAAGACGATTCACGTTTTAGAAGGTGCGGCGGCCATTTTGTGACATCACGGCGTGGTCCACTTAAGCCGCGATCACACGAGTTCATTCATGATTTACTCCATTCAGTCCATTGTTAGATTTGTGGTGGTGTGGTTATATTTGTTTGTATTCTGTGTTCCCACACGTGCTTCCGCTTGGGTTAATAATGGAGCTCTGAAACCCTCCAAGCCCAGCTCTTAAATGAAAAAAAAAATTGCAAAACTACTCATACCTTCTCCAGATCACGTTCATTTTTATGCCATTGAGTAGCCAACCCTTCTGTATGTCTCTTTATCAATATTTCATCCTCTGATTCTGGTGTCGTTGGAAGATAGTTAATGATACCGTAAGTTGTGGCAGCATTTGGTGTTGGTCCAGATATTTTCTTTTTCTTGTGTGCTACAACTTCAGTGAGAGATGAGTCTTGCCCTTTCCTTCTGTTCTGACATTTTCGTTTGTATCCAAACCTTCCACTGTAACAGTACCGGTACTTCATGTTCTGTTATTTCAGAGTTGGACAACATGACAAGAAAGGCAGCAAGTGCTACACTTGCCATACTCTGATACTGAGAACATGTTGGATACCTAAAATGAAAACGAAAGATACCATTAATATTTTTTAATTATAAATTTTTATACAAGCTTTAGAATATTAAAGTATTGTGTATCTATCTACAGTATTTACCAGTAGTTGTGATGACTTGTTCCCTTAGTGAACTCCCTCTCAGAAGAGTCTCCTATTTCAACTGATGTTACACTATACATTTATTGATATAATGGGCTTCTCATATTATTTCCCCGTAGGGGGGTATTGCCTATATTAATTAATGTGGGCATTACTTACAGGGTTTTGGCGCCCCTTCGGCCCCAGCCAATAGCTTTCAGTTCTTCAACTGTCCCTCTTTTCTTTTCATTTCCTTACTGCTTGCTGTCACACCTCTCTATCACCTTTTTCTGGCGCTATAGGACCTAGATGTTGCGGCGCCTAATATCCATCAATCAAATCTCATATTATTTTTACATTTGTTTCCTAGATATTTACTAGCTTACACTTCCACTGGTCTTTGCTGTGGGACTTAAATGAATAATAAGCCTACTATTGTCCATATTAAAGTAAGAAGAAACAGACAAAACTAGCAATAACAATACAGTACTTGAAAATGTTACATGGTAACATTAGTTTATTCTGAACTAAACTTTTACTGTTGTACTTACAGTACATTGCTGTACTCTGTGGTGACATTATTGTAGATTACAGAATGTAGGTCCTTTATGTCACTCGGATTCAGTGGTATTCTCTTCTGGGCTTTTGATCTAAGAACATTGGATAAGGCCCTAGATTTGTTTCTGTGTTTACACCATTTCTGTAAAAGCAAGGTTTTGTCTTTCATATATTGTACAGTACTAAGGTACAATTATTGGGTAAACCCTCCCATATCAGAACCTCACCCACTCTTACCACCACTTGCCTCTCACCCAGACTCACAAATAATCATATATACTGTACTAAATATTCATTGATAAATATTCAATTACACATGTTTCTTTCATAATAGACCTTTGTTTCAGTCTGAAACCTTAAACTATTGAAGCAGAACACGATCATTTAAGAAAACACCATGCAGAAGATGAACCTTAATAGACATTTTGTTGATGTTTCTTCAGGTCTGACCTGAAGAAACATCAACAAAATGTCAATAAAGATCCATTCTCATATGGTGTATCTCAAACCATTCTGTAACTCTGTATATCTCAAAGCTGTCGTATTTGAATCACCTCTGAAACTAATAAAGTACTTCAACTTTAGGAGGGTTTGTCATATTGTAAACCACTTTCATTAACCCCTACGAACCGCAATTCCAAAATACGGCTCTCTCATGGAACCGCAAAAACACATCATATTTTAAAGTATGCCAGATCTTAAATAGGTCTTATGGTTTGTAGAGATTGTTTTCGCACACCAGAAAATGCAAACAAAAATCTCCTATCGCCAAGCACAAGCGTAGGAGAGAGCGTCAAAGTGCGTAACTGGGAGACCCAGAAATACCATAGGTACCCTTCCAAAAGAAACTAGGTGCTTTCTTGCATATTTTTCTCATGTAAATTCAACAAAACCTGTTAGGTAGAGACTATTATATGTATTTAGTCATTGTACAATGACTGAATATGACAAAATATTTGTGTTGTATGACGAACTTTATGTATATAATAATACTTTATGTAATTATAAGTAAGAATGAGTATAAAATATATTTTACTTACCCAAATTTCACATAAAAATAACATAAATAAATAGCCAATTAGTAAGAAGTATTGAGAAAACAATAAAACACAAAATAATACTAACATTTTCATTTTATTTTACACATTTTCAAAACTAATATTGGGGAAAAACAACATACATAATTTTACTAACATTTTCATTTTATTACACATAATATCATAAATAATATTGGGGAAACCACCACATACATAATTTATTACACTTATTTTCAAAACTAATAATTTTGTTATTCCTTTATTTCAACCTTTATTTTCTAAGCTACTGTATATATATTTAGTAGTGAGTAAAGTAAGGGTGTGGTATTCGTTGAAGCACGGCAGACAGAGTGGCACCTTGCACTCTGCACTCTGCATGTTGGTGCTTTTTCTGATGTGTGGGTGTCGTGTGGTTCTAGAGCACACCTTGCACTGACGAGTGCCATGTTTCTTGGCAGTCCTGCCAGCAAGTACTGAAGGAGCGGTCGCAGGTATATACTCCATGTAGTGACACCCAAGGAAGTCCTTGCCATGCAGCCGGTCAGTTGTAAGTCCCATAGACACACCCCTACCACGAGACAGCTTTGTCACGTCACCATACTCTTCTAGCAGTTGGTAGATTGTGTCATGAGCAAAACTGCCAAGTGGTAACTTTTTGTGTGTGACTTGTTTATAATAGATGTACGAATTTAGTACACAACAATCTACCAAATGAAAAAATAGTTTCTTGTACCACTTCACAGTTTTTCTGACACATTCCACTTCACCGATCATCATGTCGCTCATGTCAACGAGACGCATGTTGATATTATAGTCTAATATGACGTCGGGTTTGAAAACAGTCACATCACGTCGACGTTTACCACTGTCTAGCATTGCCCCCCTGTGCACAGTGGAGAGAGTGGTGACACTCCTCTTGTCCATCCACTGTACGGACAAGATATATTTGCATTTTGTACAGTCGACATCTCCTGGGTTTGGCTTCTGGTGGAACTTTGGCATTTGTTGGCGATTGGTTCTCACCTTGCCGACTGCACCAGTGTTGTGCTGAAACAAATACTGGCACAAGTGAAGGCTGGTATACCAATTGTCTGTATACAGAATGTGCCCCTTTCCAAGGTAGGCCGACAACAACTCTTTCACTACAGCCCCCGAGACACCCGTTGGGTCCCCATGCACAATGTCGGTTTTGGCACCTGTATACAGTAGCATATCCAAAATACACCCAGATTTGCAGTCACACAAAACAAACAATTTCAGACCAAATCGGGGTCTTTTAGTTTTGATGTATTGGCGGAAACCTACTCGCCCACGAAACAATACAAGGCTCTCATCAATTACAATTTTTTGGTGAGGCCTAAACAATTCTGAGAATTTTTTCGTCAGTGTCTCAAAAACTGGGCGTATTTGTACATGCCATCTGATGCGACTGCTTGGGCGTTATCATTGAAATGTATATATTTCAATAGCAATTGGTACCTGTCTCTTGTCATGAATTTTCCAAATGCAGGCGGATAATTTAGCGAGTCTTTTGCCCAGTAGTCTCGGATAGCATGTTTCTTAGCCATCGGCATCAACATTGTCAGTGCCAAAAACACGTACATTTCTCTCACAGTTGTGTCAACCTAATGTTTCGCGGGGGAAAATGCAGGATGCGAGCCAAGACCACCACACTCCTCCAAATAGGCATTGGTGTGTTGAACTATGTAATCCATAATAACTATATAAAAAAGTAGGAAATATTGCATGGGTGTTGCAGCCACAGGTAGATCCTTCACAGCCTGCCCTACACCACTACCACTCGTGTTGAACACAAAGTCCTTGGGGGTGAAGGGGTCGTCCTCCGTCACCTCACTCCACCTGTAGTGTTCGGCCTGGCGAACATCAGTGACAGGTGGAACGGGTCTGTGTCCCCTCAGGGGAGTGCTGGCTGCCTGAGGAGGTCCCAAAACATTCTGTCCTCTCACCCTCCTGCGTTGCCTGGGAGGAGGTGACACAATGACAGGGGATACAGGGGCTGGCTCATCTGGGTCTGACCTCCCCCTCGTCACTGGAGAAGTCGTCATCGAAGGTGCGAGCGAAATGGTCCCCCTCCATCTCGTCCTCGCCGCTGGTGAGCCCAGGGCTAGAGATTATCTCATCCAAAACATCACGTATTTGTCTGGAGGTATCAAGTTTCCTCTTGATAGGCCTGGTCCTCTTTGGTATTGTTGGAATGGCTGCCGGTGAAACTGCAGGAGTAGTAAAGGGGCCTCGGAAATCCCTCCTGCCAGTGGAGGTGCTAGGCAGGTCGTCAGCCATGGTTGTTGTCAGGATCAAGTTTGGTAAACGAGTGTCCCATACTCTTGCCCTTCCACACAGAGGGAACACCCAAACCAGACTATCTTGCACCTCAGATAAAATGAGGTCAAAATGATAACATTCCCACCAGCGTATCCCAACCACCTGCACTGGCCACCGCATCGCTTCACAACAACTACATATTTTCATATTTGTACAATGAAAAACATACAACATACAGTATGCACAAAATTACAAGTTGAAGTGTTGGAATGTGTGTACAGAATGTCTGTAAAAACATCATGAAGGAATTGGCGGTGAGTGACTGTACAACACTGAATGTGTACATTTATCTTCGTTTATAAGTGAATGTTTTTATGTGAAGGAAGGCAGTTTTGGGTATCGTTGGTGACCTCACTCACTCTAAGATTATCTCCTAAGGCAGCTGCTATTGTTTAGCTCAGTACATACACAGCACATACTGGTCAAGATGAAATGGGCACGTATATGTTTCTATGTGTACGTATTTCCGTGCTTTTGTTTATATTTCTATTTTATTTTGTGAGCAATATGTCTTTGTGTGATATAAAATAATATATACAGGCAGTATATGGTGGTCCTAGCACGTATAAATTGACTCAAGCATACATTGTACAGCATGTATACAGAGATACATGTATCTTTGGGTACACCGCCGCGTATTTGCACAAGTGTGTGCCCAAGATAGCTTACCAATCCCTTCCCAGGCTACATGAAGATTGATAATCACACCACCAACCAATGAAGTAGGATATAGTGGGGTGGGGGAACAGTCACGCAATCAGGAAAGTGGGGGAACCAACGAGAGAGAGGGTTGTACTTTAGCCATGCCCACCTCCACCAAAGTGGGCGGAGTCAACTAATCTCGATCAATTACAATAGTCCAAGGCCTGGGCTACCCATTGGTACCAGTGTTGTGGCTATATCTAGCCCATGCAGTTTTTTATGGGCTGTTAAATAAAGGCGTTGATCGGTTTTGAGGCCAAATTTTCTTTTAACGCCTTAAGGCATTCATAGGTCTTTAAGGGTTAAATGTAGTAACGGTTTACTCTACAAACATTCATTACACATTAGTCTACATACAGTATATGTTACTACACACTCATAACCCATGTAATAATGAGTGTTTACTGTATGTAAATTATATTCATGCTGGAGTACAAATGAACACAATAAAATTATGAACTTACTTGTGCAGTTGTATTTTTTCCTTCATCTTGTGATAAGTTGTGAGTGGATGCACGAGCTTCTCCGTCAGCCAGGAAACACAACTCATCAAAACACCATAACTTCGGGGTGTAGAGATCTTCTATGCCTGTTCCAGACTTCTGTGATGCTTTCATTGCAGATATCTCCCTATGGAACTGTGTCTTCAGTGTGTGCAGCTTTTTGGTGATGTCTTCTGTCCGCAATGTGCAGTTACAAAAACTCGATAATTCAGCTTCTATAGCTTCAAAACTTGCACTCCTGATTTTCCTCATCTTGTACTGCTTGCATTTAATATTCCACACAGATGGATGTTCCTTCAGGAGTTCAATGAAGTGTATGGTGTTTGTTCTTGTCCACTCCTTGGGTTTGGCGGGTAGCGGTGATTGAACCATTGGAGCAGAGCGGGGTGGACGTCCTCCCTCTTTGAAGGATGATGCATCACTGAGCTGACATATTAAATCGGGCTGGCCCATAATCTCGTTGGTGATGCGGGCTCGTGTTGAAAAAGTAGTTTTTCAACACATCGCGCATCATGAAGCATAGTGTGTACGGGGCTTTAGCCACGTTATCAGATATGTGTAAGAAATGTTAACACCTGTAACAATTGCATCTGAATACATAGTTATAACTATAACATTAATATTACACAGGGTGTAAAGCATGGAGGTAGGATATTATCTTACTTACCTGCTGTAAACTACTAATTGTTGCCAAACGCCACAGTAATAATATTTGTGGTAGAATATTTTGGTTCTAATATAATAAATAAATATAAGCCTCTGTGTACTTTTATAAATATGTATGTGGGTGAAATATGCGACTAAAATTATGTTAATCCTGTTGCAACACCAACTTAACACCAGTGGCTCACAAACTCTCCCGGGATTTTCATTTTAATATCGCAAAATTCTTGTCATCACGGGAAAACGGGAAATCCTGGGAATTTCCTGGGATGTGAGCATCAGAAACATCTCACTTCTTTGCAGCTGGACAGTCCCGTGTGTACTGATACCTTTCCCGGGACTGAATGTCTCATGGAGTACTGGGATCCCATTGATGAACCCTGCTGTGGAGTGAAGATGTGTGTCGCTGGGCTCCCGTGATAACCAATTGTGTGAAATTCCACTAGTTAAGTGTATGTGAGGAATTTGGCATTTCTGTGTTGTAATTTAAGTGTTATGTGTGTTAAGTGATAGCGTGTGTTCTGTGTTTGGCTAGTAATTTCTGTGTTATATGAGTGTCAAGGTAATTTCTGTATGCTTTGTGTGTTAACCCGTAGGAGTTGCAATTCCAATTACGCTACTAGCGCCAGAACCGCAAAAACAGGGTGATTTTAAAAGTTTCGTTTAGGTAAATTCTGTTATTACAGATTTGTAGAGCTTGATTTTACACACCAGAATCTGAAATCGAAAGTTTCGTAAGTCGACTGGTTTGAGTAGGGGAGTGTGTCAAAGTTGGAAGCGGATGGGGATGGCTGGCCATTCTTTGATAATTTGTCTTGTGATTGGTGCAGGCAGGCAGCACCTCCAGTAAGCGCGTCCCTCACGCGTCCCTCTTGTGAAGTCCTTGTTACAGTAATTACATTTAATAAAAGGCGAATTCACTCCCGCCATGGCTATGCTCTCAGTTTGTTTACGTATGTAGCTGTTGAAGAGCCCGAAGAGCTTGGCGGGGGGGGGGGGGGGGGGGGGGGGAGGAATGATGGACCAATGAGGGACGTCAAAGTCAGAGAAAAAAACCAGTTACCCCTAAAAAAACTAGGAAAACGTGACATATCGTAATTTATTACGCTAAAATTCGACGAAATACTGACAATATATGACGAAATTATAGTTTAAGGTATAAATATACATATATATAATAGCATACTGTAGGCTTACTCTGTACACATATAGTTATATAGTAACATTATGTACATATAACATGTGCGTATATGTGTGTATTGCCCAGTACGCATATAAACGAGGTGTGATATGACTTATATAAGCTTCCCATGTGATTATAAAAGCATGGGAACTCGGGAAGGGGGAGGGAGTAGGAAGGATAGGAGAGGAGGAGTCAGTGTGGGGGAGTAGAGAGGGGTGTTGGTGGGTGGTATGGTAGGGAGTGAGCAGACATCAAAGAGGCCGCCTCCCACCCCCCCACCCCCACCCACAGACCCAGAACGCAGTATTTATAGTCAGTCCACACTAGTAAGCCCCAAACTAACCAGTGTTACCACTGAAGGGGCTAGATATAGCCCAAGCAGTTTTATTTTGACAGTCTTTATATTACGTCAATCGGCTTTAAGGCCTATGTTCGTGGTGACGTGATATTAAGTCTATAGGCTCTTAGGGGTTAAGTGATTATGTGTATTTGTAAGTGACTAGCATTTCTGTTTTATATGTGACTCTTAGGAATTTGGCATTTCTGTGTGTAATTAAGTGCCCTAGTGTTCTGTGTGTTAAGTAATACCGTGAGTTCTGTGTTTGGCCAGCAATTTCTGGGTTATATGTAACTCTGTGTGATCTGTGCGCCTTGTGATTAGCATATCTGTTTTTATACATGCGCTAGTGTGGTATTCCCAGGTGGTATCTATGTAGGACCTATGCTATGCCTGTGTGTTCTGTGTGTTATCTATCTATCTATCTATTGCCAGATGCCTTAATCACCGGATGGGGGTGGCCACAAATGAATGCCTCCATGCATTTCTATCCCTTGTTAACTGGCATCCCTCCTTCGCACATATACCTCCTAACTCCACCCTTCCATCTCATTCTCGGTCTGCCTCTTCCTCTCCATCCCTCCACCTCACTCTCATACACCTTCTTGACCAATCTCTCGCTGCCCATACGTTCTATATGACCGAACCACCTCAAGGTGTTCCTCTTCACACTCTCCAACACATCCACATCCACATTGCATCGTTCACACACTACTTCGTTTGTCAATCTATCTCTCCATGTCACTCCACATGAGTTTCTCAGATAACTCCTTTCCACACCTCTCACTCTTGATCTGTGCCTCTCTGTCATGGTCCACGCTGCACTCCCATATGTCAGTGTTGGGATTATAACACTATCATGCAGGATCTTCTTCACTTCCATACTCATCACCCTATTCCTTGTCACTGACTTCAGTGTTCCTACAACCCTCTTGTCCTGTTGTACCGTCTCCTGCATCTCATCCACCAAACCTCCATCTTTACTCATCACACTGCCCAGATACTTACATGAGCTGACATTCGCCATAACCTGGCCATTCAACCTCACCTCACAGTCTGTGGCTGCCCCTCTCTCAAAGACCATAACTTTGCTCTTTCCCACATTTACCTTCAAATTCCGTCTCTCGCACACAGTTCCAAACCTGTTCACCAGACCCTGCAACTCCCACTCATTATCACTCACCAATACTGTATCATCAGCAAACAGCAACACAGGAAGCTTCCATTTACTCTCCTCCCCCATCATGGGAACACCAACATCCACTGCTCTTCCCTGTATCTCTTTCATGACTCCATCCATATATACACTGAACAACCACGGGGACATTACACAACCTTGCTTTAACCCACTTTCTACCCTGACTGCCACTCTTGCACCCTCATATAAACTTTTCACTGCCCTCAATAACTTCCTAAACCCACCCTGCTCCTCTCCCACCCATTTCTCTGTCCTCTCTGTGTGTAATTCACATGTGCCAGTTGTTCCGTGAGCCTTGGGTTGCATAGTGCTAAGTGAGTTGAGTGTATTTTGTAAGGGTTTAATATTTCTGTGTGTTTGTGTGCTTCTGGTTTTACCACTCAATCAGTGCCACATGAACTCATCCCAATCTTTCACATAAGTATTTCTGACTAAACTCCATTTTAATTTATCTCTGTATTCACCAGTACTACTAACACCCACACTTCACTTAAACCATCCTTTTCTCCTTTGCCCACCCCCTTATCCCTAACCTGATCCAACTGAGCCTCTAATCTTACCCTCACCTCACCTCAATTAACCCAGTCTACATGTCTTTAGTGCCCTCTTTTCAGCTCTGTACTGCACTATACTATATTTATTATATTTGTCTAGACTTTTGCATCTGTTTCTGTGAGAGTGGGTCAGTGGAGAGAGGAAAAAAGACAGTAGAGGTACAGAGTATATATATGACGTGTGAACGATGTGGGTATGAAAATAGATTTAAAAATGAGGGTGAATGGGAATGCCAGACATGCAAGTTGAAGAGTGAAAATGTTGCCCTCACGTTGAAAGCCAGGAATCTAATAGAGGAACCAATGAGTATGAGAGATGAGGTAGGGAGGATGAAAGAGGACATAGAAGACACGGTGAGGGGTGTGCTGTCTAGTAAGAAAAAGCAAAGAACACCTCACCGGGGGGGGGGGGATGACGTTTTATGACATGAAGATAAAGAACAGGGCATAACAGATGAGGGAGATGATGATGTAGTAGTGTTGAAGGAAGACACTCATACCATATAAACACAGGAGAGGAAAGAAGAGTGTTGAGAGGAGGATGTCCCCTAGGGTGATAGTAGGACAAAGAATATTAGGAGTGTCATTGGCCTAGGCCCTAGAGGGAGAGGGTAGTGGCAACATAAGCCTACTGGGAAGGTGCCGGGCCAGAATAATGGAAACAGCCAAGGAACAGGCAGAGGAAATAAATGAGGGAGTGATGGTTATACAGGGAGGTGGTAACGGACTGGAGAGGGGCAGGATTCAGGACACAGTGAATGAGATAGTAGAGGGAGTAAAGGAAATGAAAAAGAGCAAGAAGAATGTGAGAGTGGCAGTGGTATGGGTGATGAGGAGGCCAAGTGAAGACAGGTGGTATGAGCAGAGAAGGAACCAAGTAAATAGACAACAGGTACAGAAGGAAATAAATAAAATGAAAATAAAGATGATGAAGGATGATGACGTCGGTGTCAGTTTTAATTGTGTGAATGGAATCTGGATATAGTAGGTGTGACAGAGACACAGTTACATGAGAGAGTGAAGATGAACAGTGATAAATACAGTATGATTGGACAGGGACGGATTAAATGGAAGAAGAAGAGTGGAGGTGGGGGATTATTAGTTAGACATGACATAGACGTGGACATAGAGGAAGTGAAAACTGGTGAATGTGAAATGAGTGAGGACATCATGGCTGTATATCTTAATGTAAAGATGGAAGGGAAGTATGAAAGGATCCTGTTGATTGTGTGTTATATGAATATACAGGGCCCAGGAGCGAGACAAGATAATGAAAGAAAATACAGGATATTAGGTAGGTTGATTGTGGAAAATAGACAAAGAGAGACAATTGTCATGGGTGATAGGAATGGACATATAGGAATTTTAGGAGAGGAAGTGAATGGAAATGGGGAGCTTTTGTTAAATTTCAAGGAAGAATATGGTCTAGAGAACTTGAATGTGACAATAGGTGAGGGACGTGCAACATGGTCCTGGTTAGGGAGTGAATCTGTGATTGATTATGTGCTAGTGAATGAAAGAGCCAGGAGGAGAGTACAGTATATGTGGATGGATGAAGAGAGAAGGATAGATTTGATGACTAACCATAAGAGAGAAGGATAGATTTGATGAGTGACCATAACATGATAGTATTAGAATATGAATGTGTGAGAAAGGCAGCCAAGAATGTAGTAAAAGGAGGGCAGAAATGGAGAATACGAGAAGCAAGATGGGATTTGTATAAGTGTGATTTGAGGAGTATGGAATGGACTATGGATGGAGGAGTGGATGAACTGAATGATTCCCTGGTTAGGAAAGTGACAGAGGTGGGTGAGAAAAGGTTAGGAAGGGTAAGGAATAGAAATAAAAGAAGTTTGATGAAGAGCTGGTGGAATAAAGATAATGAGAATGTGAGGAAGAAGAGGAAAGAGAGTAATAGGAAATGTAGAAGACTGAGGAAAAATGTAGGTAATAGGGGAGTATGTAGTGAATATTTTGTTATATGCAGATGATGTGGTGATTATGAGAGAGACAGGTGAGAGAGACAGGTGAGAGAGACAGCTAGGTGAGAGACTGCAGAGAATACTTGATGTAATTACAGAGTATGGGAATGATTTTAATGTCAAGTTTGGGAGTGATAAGATGGGGATGACCGGGATATAGGTAGTACGTGGAGACTGGGTGGAAATGGGATTGGAAGGACACAATATATATATACTTAGGAATAATTGTGGATGAGAAAGGGTGTGATAGGACAAAGACTGATAGGTTATCAAGAGCAAACCAGTGGGTAGGAAGACTAGGAAGTGTGTCAAGGTGTAGAGCTAATAAGTATGAAGTAGTGTATGGTGTATGGAAAGGTAGGAAGTGTGGTAAGGTGTATGGAAAGGTAGGAAGTGTGGTAAGGTGTATGGAAAGGTAGGAAGTGTGGTAAGGTGTATGGAAAGGTAGGAAGTGTGGTAAGGTGTAGAGCTAATACATACATACATACATACATACATACATAGGATAGGAACAACATTGAATAGACTGGAGGTAGTACAGAATAGGATAGGAACAACATTGAATAGACTGGAGGTAGTACAGAATAGGATAGGAAGATAGTGATAGGAAGAAGGATAGACAGTGAGAGAGTACCGTTGTAAAGGTGACACTCAGTCATCATCATCACTGGCAACACTGACGCCTCAGATCATCACTGGCAACACTGACGCCTGGGTTTGTTTACCTCTGTGAAGCTCAAAGCCTGGCAGGGGAATATTTTAGTATTTATTTGCATTTTAAGGGCATTTAAGGATATTTTAAGGGCTCAAGATTATATTAAGGGTTAGTTAAGGGTATACAGTTAATGGTGAAGGGACATAAATAAGGGTAAGTTGGTGAAATAAGGGAATTTTTGAAGGGTTTAAATAAGGGTGGATAATAATGGCTGTGCTAAAATGTTACCATAAATATTAGAATGATTTTGTTTTATTAATTTTAAGGGTTCACTGTTATTTTAAGGGTATATAAATAAGGGCAAATTGGAGAAATAAGGGGATTTTTATTGATAAAGGATTTAATTAACGTTAAATTTATTTATTTCAGAAGTGGGATTACAGAAGAAGGATTTACATACGAAGATTTACATCAAGGGATTTACAAAAGGAGGATTACAATGACTACACCAAGGTATTTATGAAGAAGAATTATTTTGGGAAAATTTACAGAAAACCTGGGTTCACTATATTGTATATATTAGTATCATTACCCACTATTTTGGACCATTCTAAGACACTTTTCATCTATGGTGTTTCTCTCGGAAATGCCTCGTTTTCGAGATATGCCCCGTTTACAAACATGATTTGGAAACTAGTCTTACCTGACCTGACCTGACCTAACCTAGACCACAGCAGACTACCGGGACCTAACCTGGGCAAACTACCGGGACCTAACCTGGGCAGACTACCGGGACCTAACCTTAGCAAACTACCGGGTATAACCAGTGTAAACTATCATAAAATGACCTGGGCAAATTTCCAGGACCTAGCCTAATGTGGTGATACTGCTCAAGCCTAGCCGAAAACCCAGTTATTCTGTAATAATACATTATGATCTATCTATCTATCTATCTATCTATCTATCTATCTATTTATCTATCTATCTATCTATCTATCTATCTATCTATAGCTCTGACGCCTCGCTCCCTCCGGGAACTCCCCCCAAGGGTGTGGCCACGGCAGAAAAGTCTCCAGTCTTCCCTGTTCCAACACTCCCTCCTTACTTGGTCCAGCCCTCCCCTCCCCCTCACATTACTCTCCTTTACATACTCCCTCCTTACTCCGTACTCTGTCCCTCACATTACTCTCCTTTACATACTCTTCCACTCTGTTCCAACACTCTCTCCTTACTCACTACTCCCTCTCATGTTACTCTCCTTTACATACTCTTCCACTCTGTTCTGCCATCTAACTGGTGGTCTGCCTCTCACACCACAGCCCACAACTTCACTTCCATACACCTTATTTACAAACTCTTCACCTTACATACACCTTATTTACAAACTCCTCACCTTACATACACCTTATTTACAAACTCCTCACCTTACATACACCTTATTTACAAACTCTTCACCTTGCATTCTCTCTACATGTCCAAACCACCTCAATGTATTACATTTCACATTATTATTATTACTACCATTTTTATTATTATTATAACTACTATTATTATTACTACTTCAACTACTTTTATGATTATTATTATCGGTAAATATTGAAAGAATTATAGTTATTGTGTATGGTGTTTCTACCTTTATTACTCATTTATTTACACCATTCTAAGACTTTTTTCATTTAAGTGATGAGTTCATTTGTAACATCCAGTTTATTGTGCAAATTTAATGTTTTATCCATACATAAATAACCTAATCTATCCTAACCTAACCTAACCTAACCTAACCTAACCTAACCCAACCCAACCCAACCCAATGTAATCTAACCTAACTCAATCCAATCTAACCTAATCTTAACCATTGCAGACTACCAGGACCTAACCTGAGCAGACTACCAGGACCTAACCTGAGCAGACTATTGGAAGTTTCACAAGGTAAGTAAGACCTAGATCAAAGTTATTATTATTATTATTATAACATATATAAAACACCTGAATTTAGGAAAAAAATTACATGTGTCAATAATGGTGCAATTTTTATTATTATTATTATTATTATTATTAATATGAAAATTATTATTATTATTATTATTATTATTAATATGAAAATTATTATTATTATTAATATTATTATTAGTAGGCCTATTAGTATTATTATTACATATACCGTACCATAAAACACCCAAACTTTGGACATTTTTTAGGTGTGTTTGTGAATAATTGTGTTAATAATGGTACAATGTTATTGGTATTAGTGTCATGTGTTAGCCAGCCAGCCAGGTAGCCTACAGTACCTACCCAATACATATAACAAACAAAATTAACCATGCTAAATTGGCTTCTTCTTTTTTTCAATTTTCAAGTGTCTGAAGTTCGGCAGAAATTTCCGAACTTGTGACAGCTCTTGCCAATAGGAGGTGCAAGGGGAGGGGGAAAATATTACCACATACTTCCAAATTTGTTATTTTTTTATCATGAAATTAGCAGTTAACGGGGCCACCTTCTTTATTATTAATATAACCACATATTTCTCATTCATATTATGTTTCTACAATGTTATTTAAAAGCTCATAAATACGTTTGTATTTGTTTTTTATACTGTTCTTTGATAATGACCGTATATGTCTCAGGGTGAAGATATACTTGTGGTACATATAATTAAATATGTAATATAATATCAATTCTTATATGAATGTTCTCAATGGTCGTCATCTTTGGTATATATGTATATAATGGGCAAATTCGTTTAAGGAGGCTACGAGCACATTCACAGGAAAAAGGTATTATAGTCATAATATGGAAAGATATTTAGTTATATACAAAGAAAATAATCTTTAGATTACTTGAAATTTACCATTGAATGTTCATATACGTTTATCTCCTCTATATAACTATATATCTACAAACTTTATTAAAGCAAGAAATGCGTACTTTATTATTAGGATGAATGTCGATCATAATTGACTACAACCTTATAATGCTACATGTTTATGCAAAAGGATACTATTGTAAAGTCATAAATAATATTTTAAAGTCAAATTAGTCCGTGTATCAGCCGTTAAATGAAAAAGACTAAGCACAAGCCTTATCACAAAGTAGAATTATCATAAGCCCGTACTCTCTGGTTTCTGGGGTGGCTGGGGTATGAGCAAACATAAACAAACTGGATGTTCTGCACCTCTGTTGCCATTCTTATGGTTTTCGGGCCACATTGGGCTACTTTGCGAATGACTGCTGACGCGTAAATTGTTCATGTACGACCTTTGAATAATCCAAATCGTACATTAATCTTCACAAAATATGAATTTTTAAGAATGAATTACAATATAATGACGTATATACTAAGAATTTGTTCTTTCTCTGGCCACTGGTTGGGCTACTTTTGTTCGTTTGCCTAGACTTTAGGAGGTTTCCCGCCACCAAGTGGCTACAATATCCTGTACCAACTAACAACACTGTCGTAGCAGATTCTGCTTGTAGCTCCACCTTCGTCTTGGTTATAGTTATTTAACCATGACAAATTACGCATGTGCCGTGGCCGACTGCAAATCAGACTCAAGACAGAAAAAGAATATGAGACATCGCTACCTCAAAGGTTGGGCAAGGTTTCCAGCTGCTATGAATTCCCCTAAGAGAAGAAAGCTGTGTGAAGCAAGGTGCAGGAGGGGAGCAGGTTGGAAGGCCATGAAAAACAATGCTATTTGCTCCTTGCATTTCATAGGATGGGACAAAGGGAAACCGAAGGGAGAAAATTCCGACCCAGTTCTTTTTCATTATAATGGATGGGGAGATAAGACCTTGAGCTCTCGGCTGAGGCCGGAGCTAAAAACGTCATGGAAGTGATAACAAGAGAGAAAAATAGCCTTCAGTGTCAAGTCAAAGTACCTAATGTGGAAGTTGATGAACCATGTACAAGCATCCCTTCAAGCACAGCACCCACATCTAACGTTAGTCAACCTACAATAAGTGAGGAAGAGATGTTGCTTGATGACATTCAGGACTGGTGTGTGGTTGAAGTATCCAGCAATCAGAATGTGTCGGCATCTACACATGCAGGTAATTATCTCAATATTTGGTCATAATAAGCCACAGAGAAGGAATTTATTGACCAAATCTGTTTATGGTTTGAATGGTTATTTTTCATGTCTTACAGAACTGGTAAAACAGTGAAATAAAGTTATGTCTTTAATGTTTTCCTTTTCTATGACAAAATTCAATGTTATAGTTATCTTCTTTCTCAATCACTTTCATTTTGGTAGATAGACCACTTGTGGGAGAAGGCATTTTGTATAAAAAAGTGAAATATCTTTTTAAAATTTTCAGTTCAAGAGAAGAGAATGCTGGCTACTGCAGACCACACTTATGCGAGTGCACTTCCAGACAGAGAAGCAGAAGTAGGAATACGAGTAGGAGATTCAGGGGTGCAGATTGACCAGGTGAAGCATGATAAGACTGAAAAGGTTAGTGCTTTTATCTATACAATATGTACATCCTCTGAAAAAGGGGGAACTACCAGGACTAAAATGAGGACACACCACCATTCATTCTCACTTATCGGCCCCAGGCCTTAATGTTTACCCAGTTTTTTTGCATATTTAGTTGTTTCACGTATAGTGTCATTGTATGTGCAACCCATCATGTATTCCACAAGTTGGTGGCATCTGTATCTTTGCAATATATTTACTTTCATGCTGCAGCTTAGGTATAATGATAATTACTTTTTTCAGGTGAAGCCGAGTGGTGAGGGACCTCTGCGGACAGCCTTCACAACAAAAATATTAGAGAGTAGCAAAACTATTAAGAAGTATACAGGAATGGTTGACAGAGGACATTTAGATTATGTGTTTCATGTTGCCGAGGAAACTACGTCAGAAAAGAGATCTCGGTCAAACAGACTTAGGAAACTGTCTCACTTCGAAAAATACTTAATGACTCTTGTGTTTATAAGAGTAGGCTTTGACTACCAAATGTTAGGCCATTTTTTTGAAGTGAGTAGAACTATTGAGAGTAATACTGTCTCCATATGGGTATGTATAATCTACGATATATTGAATGGGTGCCTTATAATTATGGCCTAGTGCTGCAACAGTATGTGAGTGTCTTCCAGTAGATTATCCTTCTGAATTTGCAAACACTAGAATAATCTTAGACTGTACTGAGGTCTTTACAGTAAAAGCAACTAATCCTTCTATACAAGCTGCTACTTACTCATCATACAAGCATCGTAATACGTACATTGAAGTTCCTTGTAGTAGTAACACCTTTGGGACATATAACATTTGTATCAAGAGTTTATGCAGGAAATGTTTCTGACAGGTACATAACAGAAATGGAGTTTCTTGAAAAGGTAGAGCCAGGAGATGCTATTATGGCAGATAGAGGGTTTAATATTGGTGACTTCCTCCTTCAGCGAGGTGCAAAATTATATATGACACCTTTTACAAGAAAGATGGAGAATGGAACAAGGAGGACACTAAATCAAAATGAAATAACTACAACACGGAAAATAGCAGCCCTACGTATTCATGTTGCAAGGGCAATTCAGAGGATGAAGACTTTCAAAATTTGTTCTCATTCGGTGGACGCTACTCTGTGGCCAATCATGGATTATATTATTGTAATTGTAGCTGTTCTTGGCAACATGATGGTTCCACTTAAAGAATAGTAACTAATATGTATTTAAGCATGGTATTTACTTTGACTTAACTACAGGTGGAGCTCTGTTAAAGATTTACCAAAAAGGAGTAAACAAGGCTTTGTTTACAAACAAGAGTCTACTACTGCGATAGTCAAAGGAACAACAACATGAAGGAAATACCCTTCAAAAGCTCCGGCTCTTAATGATTCAAGTGAAATAATAAAATATCCATATGTAAAGGTCTCAAAAATATTAATTATGTTTTATCTTGATTTTCATATTCATATGGTTATATTGAAATTTTGAAAATGAACCCTTTTTATTGAGGGTGAACCCCTCGGATAAATGATTCAATGTCGGTAAAAGAAAATGGATGGGAGGAAGAGAGTGAGTGAGTCAGTCAGTCAGGTTGGTGTGCGTAAATTATGAGTTGACATTTCTAGTCCTTCCAACCTTCGTTTTATATCTAGATCAATAATGTTTTTACCCTATTTGCAGAGATAGGTGATGCATCTGTCATATAAATTTCATCAACGTGTCTCTTGTAGATTTTGTGTAAAACGGTAATTACCTGTCAATTTGAGAGTTTTCGAAATTATGTAATGGCGGTAAAACTATGAATAGATTATCAATTTCCTTTGGTACACTGATAAGAGACATCCTGAAACACCTACAATGTTTTTTTGTAAACTAAGCAAATGAGAGAAGTGATTTATGCCACGACAAAAAATAGAAATAAAAATTTAATAAAATCGACTTTTAAAATTATAGCATATATGTATTTGATGGAGGTAAGGTATGATTGAGCTGACATTAGTAGATATATGCTGTGTGAACATTTTGAGAAAAAAAATATTTAAATTACATAATTACACAGTGAGATATTCTCACCTGGATGCGAGAAAATAACTTTTGAGATAAATGCACTTTTATGTTATAAAGTTTTCTACCCCATAAAAATGGTGGCAATTAATAACAAATTACATTTCTTACTTACATATCCCTTCAGCATTTCATGGAACGTCTGTAGTGGAGGTTGAGGTCATTACATGTCATGTTTATGTCACCTGTGTAGCCCCAGTGTGGGAGAGTTCTCCAAGGTCAAGTAGACCTCTTCTAAAGCAAGGCTCCTGGTCCCCTGTTATTAATATATCAAATCTATATAATACTTGATAACAATATTATATATTTGTGATATAAAAATAACATATTCAGAGGGTATCGGTGGAGCCTACCCACCTCATTGTTGCCAGGAACATACACTTTAGTAACCACCAGGTTGGTAGTCAGGGCCAGGTGCTGTCTTGTGTTTTTTCTTTTTTTTCTTTTTTTCTTGGGGTTATTTTCTTGGGGTTATTTTCTTGTTGTCCATTCTTTGCCTGGCTTCAAGACTAGATGATGTGGCAAAGAAACCGAGATATTGCAAGAATTTATTTGCCACGTACCCAAAATTGTGATCTATTATTGTCAGTTGTGTTGCAAAATTCACTCTGTTCATGCTAGCATGTTTGGCTTTGCTCTGGTGTTTCCAATGCTTGGAATGAAAGCCTGCATTTCTGTTCTGGCTTTCACCTTTCAGACATTTCTGCAGGAGCACAGGGCTTGATAAGTCACTGTAAATGTCTCTTATTCTGTCCTAATACTTCTTTTCGATTCTTATATAGTTTCTCATGATGTTATGTGATGGGAGTGGTTTGTCTTCCTCTATGGCTTTCTTGAAGATACACCATGCTGAATCACAGTGAATGTGGTGATGATTTCCATCCCCATCTTTTGATATTGCATGCCAGAATCCTGACAAGATTTTCAGTTTCATGGTTGTACAATCTGTTCTCACACTATCCCTGATTGCCTTCCCATAATACCGTTGGAAGGCATCAATTTGCTTATCTGTCAGTTGGTGTTTTCCACCAACTAAACTTCTCTTGATAACTTTCCCGGTTTTTGTGGTTTTGTCTTCCTTTAGCTTTCTTAGACGTGTGCCCATTCTTTTCTGAACGTGGTTCACACACTCTTCCTTCACTACAGTTACATCATTGTAAGGTCCTTTTCCTCCATTCATACTACTTACTGCTTTGAAGGAACTCGAGTCTCCATCTCCTAGGAATGTTTCTAGGCTCCTTCCCCATAACCTTACAGCTCCTTCTGCCTCCATACCACCCGACGTACCATCAAAGTTCTTCTGACACTTCCTTGCATGTTCAGTTCTCCTCCACTCCTCGAAGCTTTTCTTATC
Source organism: Petrolisthes manimaculis (assembly GCA_034508575.1). Taxonomy (NCBI): domain Eukaryota; kingdom Metazoa; phylum Arthropoda; class Malacostraca; order Decapoda; family Porcellanidae; genus Petrolisthes; species Petrolisthes manimaculis. The sequence continues at coordinate 83,807 of JAWZYT010003304.1, forward strand.
TTTCTTTTTCTGTGCAACAACACATGGCCAACAAAAATTGCACAATATTTCAAAGTCAAGCGTCATTCCTGAGCTAATATCCATTACGAAAGTCGCACCAATATGTGATTTATGCCCTTTCGTCATCAAAGTGCCATCGAAACTTACGTCTGCACACAATTTTCCATCATTGACTTTTGTTTTTCCTTCCTTTTCGTATAGCTTTTCAACACAGCTCTTCACCACAAGTTGTTGTTTATCATAGAAACTGTTCATTTCTAAATATATAAATTTTGCTCTCTCTAAAAAAGTAGTAGTGGACATTTCCTTGGCACCCATAGCACTAGAGAGCCGCGACTGTCCTGCTCTCCCATACCCTTCAGTCAGAGCATGATATACATACGTAATGTTGCCCTCAGTAAACTTGCCACCCTTACATTTGTTAGGCTCTGAATGGTGTACAATCATTGCACGAGAGGGTAACTAATGCCCTAGTATTGTTCACATCCTTTGTATCTCGCAGTTCACTAGGCAGTAAACTATGTCTGATACTTGCTGCAGACACGTGGGGAGTGTTTGGTGGAGGGAAGGAAGGTGCAGCTGCAGTGACACCCTGGGGACAAGGGAGTGACTCTTCCACCCCTTCTCTCTGTTTCTCACGTCTTATTCTTTGCCTTGCCAGCCCTTTCACACGATTTATTTCATCGAATGCCTTTCTTTTCGCACTAACACGAGGCATTGTCACTTTATGGGGTAGAAAACCACTCAAATAAAAACATTAACAGAAGCAACAGGTTTGAAATCATGCATGTGTACTCGCTCTCCTTCTATCGATCGCATTGGCAACGGTATGAGTAGGCAGTGGTGCCGCGTTTTCTACACAACAGTGTGGAATACTAGAGTGTTGCCATCATCAGGGCTACATTTTTCACATATAGGTTCTTAATTGGCAACTGAACACTGCGAGTTGTAATGTGTCAATATTCTGCTGATTAAATCATTCGTGAAGAAAAAAACGTATATTGAGGGTGAAATTAGTTAAAGTTTACACTTGTATCACATTACTGATGATTATATTTCTTTCGTTGTATTGTTGTGTCTCAAAGAACTTATTATTCAGAGCTCAATTGTTTATAAAGGGAAAATGAATTATAAGTGTATATAAGAGTGTTTTAATTCCAAAATATATCAATCATATTTGTAAACTTAACAAAAATCAATGAACATATATAACAACTAATTGCATAAACATGATCCCTATTCCCGCACCCCCTTAAAGACAATCCGTCATTGCCTGAGATGGCTTAAACTTAAAACACCCCCCATGCTGTCTGACTGCTTCTGAAATTTAACAGAATTTAAATTTAGCTTGTTTCTGATATCTGTTTTGATTAAATGTAATTTAGAAAATAGACGTTCTGCATCAGTATTTGTGACAGGCAGTGCTAAAATGTTTAATGAAAATATTGCCAAATTCCTGAAAACATAATCATTACATTTTGTCACATTTGCAAGTTTATTGTAAAATGAAACGGGATCACACGATTTTGTATTCAAATCGGTGGGCAATGGAATGCTATCCAAAGTTCTCCATTCATTGTCAAGTTTTTTAATGTCACCCACATACATTCTCGGTAAACATTCTACTAAGGGGAACAATGAAGGCATCGTATCTCGCGATCTTGGGTCAATGAATTTTTCTGGAAGAAAGTATGAAGTCATTTGCATCTCATCATCTCTTCCATAGATATTAATCAGATCGAACATTCTTGTAAAAAATTTCCCCTTGAGTGAATAAAAAAATGTTACAATAAATGTTAAGCATTTTGTTGCACTTGCATCTGTTGACTCATCAATTATAACTGAAAATTTATTTTGCCTCAACTGTAGCACCAAGTCCTCTGCTATAACACATCCCAATTTCTTAGTAATATTTGTGCATTTAGTTATTTTCATTTGCAGTCCTTGGGCAATAGCAGAGTCAGGAAATATAGCCTTACACAGATCAGTTAAATGGTCGGCAATGAGGAATGGAAAATTATGCTCAGCTATAAAACAAATTATTAAAAGCATTGCAAAGTTTATTTGGCCACTAAGACCTGCCACTGCTGAAGTACTCTGCTCCGGCTGATCTTGCTGGATGGAACTGGCGGCGTGTATCTGTGTCTCCTGTGAAAAAGAACATAAGAAATCATATAATTATGATAGCTACCCATTTTCTACATGTGTGTAGCAATTCATGTTCTGTCTTTACAGTTATATATTATGCATGCAGAACTACGAAATGTTTATGCTCCCAAGAGGATTAATATTTTATAATATTATCAATAATTTTATACTGTCCATTGTATAAGTTCATTAGATTAGGTAATTCGAACAACCATACTATGGCAGAAGGATTGTAGAACATCTATTTGGCCAAAACAATAAAGGTAAAGAAGTAAAATGTTGATAATGTTAATTTTGAAAAAAAAAAAAAAATGCATATAAAACTTCATTCACATAATAACACATTAAATAATAGGTGGAGGCCGTTGCAAAAGCTAACTCCTCGATACCAAGCTTGATGTCGTTATAATTCAATAGCAAATCACAGTGCACGCCGCACGGACGATAGCCAATCAGAAACGTCAGTAAGCAGTGACGTAATGTTGGAAAACTTCATTCAGAATCCACTGGCAGGGGTGCCAGACGTACGATAATTATCGTACATGTACGATTATTTTCCCCTCTGTGTTTGTAATTATCGTACGGTTTGTACCATAATTTTCTATATTTCGTACGGTTCGTACAATAATATTCTATGTATATTACAACTCGACCTTGAATACACAGGACAGTGATAAGTTTTGGGCTACATTATTAAAAGATAAACCTGGCTTCATAGATCTTTCACAATTTGCACTATCTGTTCTTAGCCTACCCCATTTGAGTGCAGAATGTGAGTTTTTTTTTTTTTCATATAAAATTAACCTTTTCGAAACAAAGATAAGAAAATAGGTTGAAGACAGCAACTATAAATGGGGTACTATTAGCAATAGAATGTATGAAATCTACTAGATCATAAAAAAAACTTTATCCCAACAAAATATAATTATATATGCTCTCTTGGCAGCCAAGGAACTATACAGTAACACATCAGATTCTGACTCTGAGTAAAGTGATAAGCAATGAGGTATAGCTTATTATGTCTAAAATATGAATGGTTATTTTTAATTACATATAAATAAGCAAATTTTTCTTCTAAAAAGAGTTTTCATTTTATTCAACTGATGATGAGGCCTACAACATGTTATTTGCTATTGTGGTATGGTATGTGGTAAAATGGGATTATTCTATATATTTCCAATAAAACACTAATCTTTGAAAGATAATTTAGATGAATTTGCTCAATATTAATAAAATATAGAAATTATGCTTAAAGTGTATGTTTTATTTATCTCAAGGGATAGATATTCGATATCAAAGTGTACTATAATTTGTACGATATTTCTTTAATAAATGTATCATTGTTTTGTCATGAAAACAATAATTTTGAGGTCTCTGTAGGATAATATTGTGTTCAGAATCTGGCATCCCTGGAATCCTAAGGGAGATTTGCTAATAACTTAACCGTTACCCTACTCAACCCCTACAGACGGTTACATAATTTATGAACTGGCCATTGATGGACAGATTAATTATAGTTATAATAGTGCCTTACCATGTGTCGCTTTACTGTTGTCAGGTCACCTGAAAATGTCTTCTGGCATTTTTTGCAGTAGGCTTTAGTTGGTTCTCCATCAAACCTCGATAACCATGGTTTAAATTCTTTCTGCAACCATTCATCTCTAAATTTCCTTTTACTAGCCATAGTAACCTGAAAATATATAAATAACTGTCTCAATATATACAAAAGTCTTAGGTAGACATCCCATTTTCTTTTCTGAACTTTAGTCCATTTTCTGTTAATATTGTAACGAGTAACTCCTTTATTTTCACTATAGAGGTAAACACTTGCAGAATCACAAGCCACAGAACTTTGTTGTATATTTACACTTACCGAAGTTAGAGGGAACAAATTAGGTGATATAATTCCAACGAACAGTGACAGCTTTGGAGTACCTTCAGAGTTGTAGTCTCTATGAAAACAGACACAGAAGTGACAGTGCAGGCTGATGTCTGTTTACTGTACGTGTCATAATTTGACAGATATTTGGTTCTTGCTGACAAATTGTTACCCAATTTATAAATATATTACAAATTTCGACTCGGATACATCTAATAAAATTTCTAAATTAATAATGACATCATATATTAGCTTGAATAAGGCTGATTATGAAATGTAGAATTTTATTCTACACTTTGAGGAATAAGAAAACTTCTATTTAATATGTGACAAAATAGAATTGAGGATCGTGCTTGTCAATGAAACACATGCAGTTTTTTATTTCATTTATTGTCTTACAAGTATCACATTATTTACTCATTACAAATAGATTTATACAAAAAATTTCGTTGCCGACATTGGATGTAGAAAAATATTCTACGTGCGGTTGCCAGGTGTCGCTATTTTTCTACGTTAGCAACTAGAATTCTACAAAACGGCAACACTGTGAGTAAGCAGAGCTGCTGCCAGCCACTGAACACAGCCCAAAGTATCATACAGCAATAATACACAAAAAAAATAGAAAAAGCAAGAAAAACGGATGAAATACAAGGAAAACAACTCATGAAGTATAAGTGGGTGGAGTGAGCGCGCAGGCATTTAAATATCCAGCCATTTAAACCCCCCATTACGTGAACTGGGGCCCATTATGTGCCTGGCAACCCTCGCACTGGGTGTGCTAGACAGTCGGTCAGCCACACACAAATTTTCTAAAAAAAAAAAAAAAATACCCGAATCGACCAACCTCCCCCTTAAGAAGTTGTCGCCCCAAGAACAATAATTACGATAAAACCTAGAGCTCTCGGCTTAGGCCGGAGCTAAAAACTGTAAATCTTTAAAATAGCTCCACCTGCCACAGTGGAAAGGGCTGGAGTGACTTCTTACCTCCCATATCTATTCGTACATAATTTTATTTTATTTTTTATTTTTTTTTCCGCTACCTACGGTAATATATCCTATCTTAACCTAATACAAGGTACCTACCTAACCAAATACTGTACAACCTACCCAATTTATTAAAACCTAGTTGATTTGTTGCTTTTAAATATTTATCTATTATAATTCCTTTCCTTCTACTGATTTCACATTATTTCTAAGAGTCTTAAGAGTGTATCTGATCCATAACTCTGTACCAGTTATACCATATTGGTGATAGTAATGTATAAATAATAATATAGTACATAGTGTTACTTGCATTGTATGTTTGTACAAATAAATATATCATAAGTTTAAACACTTGTTTTTTTTTTTATCATGTCCTGTATTTGTGACTACTTTTTCTGAAGCCGTATTCTTGGGCATTTGTCAGTACAGTACTTCTGTTATTTTATTTTAAACTCGAGAGGGTCAGGGAAACAAATATAATAGTACAGTTTCTTTATAAAGTATGCAAAATATATCTGAAAATAATTTAAATATGATTATCGAACATTATATAAGGAAGAAATGTTAGCCTATATTATAAGGAAAGGACAGTTGAAGAATAAGAAATGTCAAGCACTTCGATTTTACACAACTGGCATGGAGTTGCTAGTATTTTTGGCAACACATATTTAATGTAAAATTCCATGGCTTTCTTTTTTACACTCTGTAAACCTATCCTTATCAAAATATATCCTTTCTACAGTGATGTCTTTCTGTGTGAACATCACAAAATCATACCATAACAGACCAGACACACCTAACTGTGTCTGTATTTGAGTGTACCATGGAGAAGATAGTTTGAGAAGAACCTTCCCATTTTCCCCAATGGTGACAGCCTCTGGTCTGGCTTTTCTATGCCGTGACAAAAATTGCATTTCTCTGCGCTAGAATTTGTAATTTTTTCTTCATGCCTTACTTATTTCACATAATATTTACTTGGCACTTTGGTAACTTAACAGAATAATGATAGAGGATTACTTTTATCGTAAAAAAAATATCCATATCATTATAAATAAACGATTAAATACAAGTTGAAAGGAAATGAGCTGCTAAAAATGTTTATACCACTATTTTTAAATGTGGATATTTATTTACAAATATTACGCTACCATGATTAAAAATAGGTGGATGATGCAGAGAAAATCCTCCTGCATGTCATGGTGGTATAAGATTGTAGATAAGACAGAAATTATTGCTGGAAACGTAAGTTTAATGTTACGATGTCACTATCACTGCAAGGTGTACCCAGTGTTGCCAGCTGCAAGGAAATTTATCTATTTTAGGGAATTTTGGAGTCCACACAGGGAAATAATATACAGTTCGTTCAAGAGTAAACAGGGAAATTTCTACAAGATTAAATACCAAAAAGATCATCCATGTTCAGGAGTAAACTAGGAATAATAATTATTGTATTCAAGCGCGAGGCCGGCGGAGTGGCGGGAACACCTTAGTGACACCTGGCGGCCAACAATGACAATAAACCCCGCACTCTATGATTTATAAAATTTCAATTTCTTTATTTTTAGATTGCCTTACAGTTGACTGATGTAACCACGAGTTTGACGTAAGTTGAGACCGACGTAAACCGGGACCTTACTGTTCAGCCGTTAGTATTGTAGCAGTGTCCGGCAACCTCCATGCAACTGCTTTATTTTGTTGTGGTATATAAATACCGGCACCAACTGAAGGAGGGTCAGGAATACGGGAGCCGTCGGAATATATTTGGATGTGTTGTTTGTATTTTGTAAGTAGTAGTGATAAGAAAAGTGTTTTACCCCTTGCAGGGCAGTTGGCCTTAGACCAAGGTATATCTGTATGGAGAGTTTGAGATATTAGAGCAGATAAAGTTCGGGGGAAACTGGGAAAATCCTCCCGTATTGATATGTCGGATCGTCATCACCAGCGATCCAGCACTTAACTGGCCACTCGCCCAGCATGACCACCGACTCAGGCACACTTACCAGGCCGTCGATATTGGCCACACTAAACTTCAGCCCTCGCCCTTTGCCAGTGGTGACCAGGGTATTCTCAATATACTTTTTTGCAAATATGGACTTAAATATTGCCTCTGACACCCTCTTGGGGTGCACAAAACATTGTGAACCGTCGACAGATTTCATTAAAATGGTTATATTGGTGTTATTATTGTCATGGTGTTTGTGTACAGCATTAGCATTAGCATGGGGTGGGTTATTTATAACATTAATAAATCTTGGTGGTGAAGCTGCTACATCAGCATATGATTTTTTACTTTTTGTGGTGATGAATACGTCACCCGGTGTGTCTGGAGATATGAGTCCTCTTGTTGTTGGTGGTGGTACATTCCATGTTTTCTGCTGTTGTTGTTGTTTGCTGCTGGTTGGCCGGTTGTTCGTCCCCCATGTTCGTCACTTCCGGGTTCTTCCAGGCCCAATGTTTACCTTGAACATTACTCACTTAAAGTCACTTTCTTCTTCTTCTGCACTGTCTGGATGATGTCTGTATGTGTTAGTATGTGTGTGTAGGTATGTTGGTTGATATGTCAGATTGCTCAAAATTTTGAAAATAAGCGGAGCTCAAGCACTGACGTCCTATCGCTGCCACGTCTTACCAAAAAGTTTAACCAGCCTCTGAACCTTTGTTTGTAAAAATGAGACTTGAGGAAATATTTGTTATGTTTCGTTTTCTCTTATTTTATTTAAATAAGAGAGAATATACTATTTTAAGTATAACTATAAAATAACCTACGTCTGCTATAATAGTATAGTCGCTCATAAAAGTAAACCCTCCCTCCTTGTACAGGCACAATCCAATATCCACCGACACCCTCCTTCCATTGTAGTAAATATCTTGGTAATAAAGAACAACACATGAAGGATTTAAATATAATACATCAGAATTATGTGGACAATTATTATTTGGAAATATAGAAAAACTAAAAGATATATTAGTAGTAGAATTGTGGAAAAAAAGAGAAAAAACCTCAGCAGGTACCATAGAAAAAAAATCCACAATAAATAACAAAAATAACAAATAAATAAATAACAAATAAATAAATAACGAATAAATAAATAACAAATAAATAAATAACAATAAATAAACAAAAGGGGAGCCGTTGCAAAGTTACATAATTGAACTTACTAAACCTGAGCTGGTAACACTGATGAGAGATCAACAAACATCTGAGCTGGTAACACTGATGAGAGATCAACACAGCCAGCAAAGGTGATCATGGCTTCCAGAAGGTAAATATTAACTTTATTTAACTAATTATTTATTCCCTGACAATTCCAAGGTGTTAATAAGTAAATAAATTATTCCTATGATGTAGATAAATGGATAAATAACACGATAAATGACGAAATAAGATGATAATAGTTGAACTGGTCAATGGAAAAAAATAGATAATGATTGTCAGGGTAAATATGGACTTTATTTAACTAATTATTTATTCCCTGATTATTCCAAAGTGTTAATGAGTTAAAAAATGACCCCTGTGATATAAATAAATGGCGATACATAGATAAACAAGGCGATAATTGATGAAATAAAGACGATTAATTATGAAAATTTTATCACGGGATAGTAAATATTAACTTAATTTACTTAATTATTTAATTATTTCTTATTCCCTATTTATTCCAAAGTGTTTATAAATTAATAAATGATCCCTGTGATATAAATGAATGGTGATAAATAGATTAATAAAACTATGAATAATGAAAAATTAAGTCCAGCTAACTAACTAACCCATAGAGTTAAAAATAATATTTTATTAATTAATGTATGTATTCTTTTATTTAGTACATTAAGAAACAAATATGGTAAATTTAAAGAATTACTTCATTCACTATATTGTATATTTTAATATAATTACCCACTTATATAGATATTATACAGTCTTTATTAATAATAATTATTTATTTAGAACATTCTAAGACATTTTTCATTTTGGTGTTTTGGTAAATATTGAATGAATTGCCTTTTATCAAGTACTGGTTTTTCTACCTTTGTTACCCACTTATTTAGAACATTCTAAGACTATTTTCTTCTATGGCATTTCATCCATAAATTTCCAAGATATTCAAATGAGGCATTTGGAAATTAGCCTGACCTTACCTAACCTAACCTAACCTTACCTAACCTAACCTAACCTTACCTAACCTTACCTTACCTTACCTTACCTAACCTATTCCACAGCAGACTACCGGGACATGACTTAACCTTACCTTACCTAACCTAACCTAACCTAACCTTACCTGACCTAACCTAACCTAACCTTACCTGACCTAACCTAACCTAAGCTAACCTGACCTTCCCTAGCCTAAGCTAACCTTACCTTACCTAAGCTAACCTTACCTTACCTAACCTTACCTTACCTAACCTAACCTTACCTAACCTTACCTTACCTTACCTTACCTTACCTTACCTAATCTATTCCACAGCAGACTACCGGGACATGACTTAACCTTACCTTACCTAACCTAACCTTACCTGACCTAACCTAACCTAAGCTAACCTGACCTTCCCTAGCCTAAGCTAACCTTACCTTACCTAAGCTAACCTTACCTTACCTTACCTAACCTAACCTAACCTAAGTTCACCTTACCTTACCTAACCCTACCTTACCTAACCTTATCTGACCTTGCCTAAGCTAAACTAACCTTACCTAACCTAACCTAGACCACAGCAGACTACCAGGACCTAACCTTACCTACCCTAACCTAGACTAGACCTCAGCAGACTACCAGGACCTAACCTAGCCTAACCTGGGCAAACTACCGTGAAATAACCGTGATAAAGTACAGGAAATGACCGGGGCAAAATACGGTATTTATTGAAAGAATTTCTATTTTGTAGCTGTGTTGCCAGATCTGGCTAGGTCCCAGTAATTTGCCCCGGTCATTTATTGTACTTTACCACTGTTATTTCCCGGTAGTTTGCTTAGGTTAGGTAAGGTAAGGTCCCGGTAGTCTGATGTGGTCTAGGTTAGGTCAGACTAATTTCAAAATCCCCATTTGAATTTACGAAAAAAACAAACAAAAAAACATACACAATAAGAGTAATTGTTTTTCTATATTTAACTTAAAGTACTGGTAATTAAATATAGATACTGTTGTTACATATTTTTATTTTTATTGTTATCCTTATTGCTGTTATTATTATTATTATTGTTGTTATCCTTATTGCTATTATTATTATTATTGTTATTATCCTTATTATTATTATTATTATTATTATTATTTATTACATTTCCAGATATGATTAGTTAATGAGGTGTTGCAACAGGTGTGAACCGAGAGGTGTTGCAGCATCGATTGCTCATCATTGCACACTCCTTCATCCACAGGTAATTTTTTTTATTTATTTTGGGTAAATTTACACAAGAACTGGATTAATTATATATGTTGTATATGTATGCAAATATGTATGTGTGTGTATATATGTATGTGTGTGTATATATGTATGTATTGTTACGTGTCCCGAACTTTACACCATCAAAATAATGTATTGACATCAAGGATCATAATAAACATGGTATAAAAATAATAAAGTATAATCAATAGGACAAACTCTAAATTCAAGGTTCACCAGATTTGTGGTGAGGTGCTACAAATGTCCCCAGGCAACATGAGGAAGGTAGGATACTCTATGTAAACAATACTCGACCGGCTCATCACGTATGTCTCTTGATATACTGTGGAAAATAGTGATGAAATATGATCTACATATACAATACAATACACTACATATACAATAATAACAATAATAATAATAATATAAGTACAATACCTTAGAACTCTAATCAAACCCCACAACACTACCGAACTTCACCGTCCACCTCCTTCCACTATCACAGTTGTTCTGCTAACCCCGAGATTCTCACTTAACCGGGTTTTTATATCCTGAGTCACGTCACTAAGCTGACGTCACTCCTCTAACACAGGTAGCGAAACTGGTTCGTTCAGGTCTCTACTGAGACTGTACCAAGCCTCCTCCCCTAACAGTATGTATGTGTGTGTATATATATACTGTAAGGTCTTGGTTTACGTCAGAGTTACGTTCCTGAAATGTGACGTAAGCCGATTTTGTATGTAACTCAAGTTTCATACTCACAGATTGCATTTCAAAGCATATTGTAGTGTTTCCAACCAATCATTGTGCATAGTACTGCAGGTAAGTGTATGGTTATATAGTTACATTATTTACAACTAAATATGTAAATGAAACACAAGCTTTGGGATGAGAAAATTATATTTTTATTGTGGTGGTTGGTTGTGATGAGGTGTTATCAGCGACTGCCAACTCGTGTGCCAGCCCACAGCCCGTTGTCATGGTAACGGTAGCTTCCCGCTTTCTTCTTCCCTCCCTCACACACACACACACATACGTGATACAGCCGGCTACGCTCACCATGACAACAAACATTTTATCTGACATTAACATACACAAGCAGTTAGTTTCATTACTATCATATAATAAATTTTCATTTCAAATAAAATTTACTTCTGTTTGTTTAAATAATTTAAGAAGGTTATATTGATGTAACATAGCTGTTACTGAGGTGATGTTGAAATAGGAAGTGCATCAGGGGAGTCCGAGGATGAGGCTGAGGGTGAACATCGGGTTGGGAATGAACATGGGCTTGGGGTTGAAGAACAGGATGGACAGGAAGAACAGGATGGCAGGGGATGAAGTTGAAGAATGTTCAGGTTGCTTAACCCTTAGAGACCGGCTGCCATGATAGACCGTCATACGGTAGTGACCGGCTGACGCGATAGACCGTCATAGCTATTTAGCGCCATTTATGGCTATATAGGGCTGGTTTTTCTTGTTAGCGGGCTAGTAAACACACTCACAACATCGATCCGCTATCCACTCAGTCGATTCTGGGACCCCATGATGGCTGGGCGATTTTTAAGTAATTGCCCTTGTCCGAATTTGTGCTCTAACGATCGTAAGACAATACCGTAGTGAATATATGTACGTGAGTGACACCATGATATTCCTACAAGGTTACAAATTATTATTTAGTGTATAGATCATGACACACGGTACATAATGGTAATAATAAGAACAATAACACAACAAACACACCCAGGCAGGGGAGAGTGCTGGTAAAATACATATTTCCTACGGTACAAATCAGTTTGTTTATCATTTTCTATGTGATATATTCCTACAAGTGTTCATATTTTTAGTATTGTAATCATGACATACAATACGAGGGAGTTTTGCAGGCAATTGGACACTATAGCCACAGTCGAGTCCACCCGCGCGTACACACAGACACACTGCTAATTCGTGCGCAAACATGGTCCACTTCAACTCACCCTATCTCCACAACTACTCATTGTACAGCCCTCTCGATGGTACCATTCGATAGAGGAAGAGTTGAAGGTATGTAAGAAACTATATTGAAGTCAGTACACTATAATTATAGGTTAAGAGTGAGAGCGTTGTGAAAGTAGGGGAAATCGAGGGATTTTGACGCTAGCGGCAGGGTAGAACAGGGAGGCAACTACCCCGCCCCCCCTGGTCTGCAGGGGTTAAGAAATTGAAGAATTGATGACTGTTTGGCAGCATATCTGTGAACTTTGGCAAAGCGTTCCACATTTGGGTCTTGATCTGCAAAGACCACCATTGAGTTTACTAAGAATTCAAAGGTGCTTGCCATGTTTTTCAGTGTAAACTGAAGTAAGACTACCTTGTTACGCTATGGTTAGTCTTGTTCTTATAGGTTTGTAGAGCTTTATTTTACACACCAGAATATGCAAACAAAAGCCTTCTATCTCCACTGGTTAGAGTACAGGAGCACGTCAAAGTCGGAAAATAATATGACAGTTACCCCCCAAATAACATACGAGGGTGTATGCATGTGTTATGCATATTTATAATGCGTATGTGCAAACGTATGTGTACCTCGATGTGTTCTTGCGTGTTTGTGTATGTAAAACGAGCATATAAATGCACTGAAATACACAGAAAAGGCAACATGCAAGTCATTTTTGCATACAACTGTGCATACCTGTGATACGCTAACGCATGCATGCACAATGTATGGAAGTGTTTGAAAGTGTGTTATAGTAATGTCCAATAGCTAATAAGATCTATGGGAGGCAGGGAGAGGGAGAGTATGAGAGGCCACGAGTGATGGTATTGGCTCAGATAACACCGAGTGGGTTACTAAGGATGTACTATGGCCACGCCCACCTCCACTAAAGGGGGGGGAGGGGGAGTCAGCCAATCTCGACCAATAGGAGGTGCAAGGAAGGGTGAAAATCTTACCACATGAATCCAGATTTGTTAATTTTTTTATCATGAAGTAGGGCTTAGAAATTAGAAGTTAACAGGGCCACCTCCTTTATTATTAATATAACCAAATTTTTCTCATTTGTTTTATGTTTTTACAATGTTATTTAAAAGCTCATAAATACGTTTGTACTTTTTCTTTCGAATGTTCTTTGATAATGACCGTATATGTCTTAGGGTGAAGATATACGTGTGGTACATGTAATTAAACATGTAATATATATATATATATATATATATATATATATATATATATATATATATATATATATATATATATATATATATATATATATATATTTATATATATATATATATATATATATATATATATATATATATATATATATATATATATATATATATATATATATATATATATATTAAACAGTCTGTCTGTCTGTTTGTTTAGCCATTATGCAAAGCCACATCGTTTCACCTAGAGTAATAATTTTTACATACATTTTATCTCTAAAACCTGGAGAGTGTCTTGGCCTTATAATTTTTTTTATTTTTTCATCGATTAACCAATTAAAAACGACTTTTTTCCTTCCCCCCCCCCCCCAGCTGACAAATGGTGGTAAATTTTGTCATTTTTCAACTTTCATGTACGCAAATTTTTTTTTTACAGAATGTAAGAGCTTGAATTAACACACCAAGAACTGAAAACAGGAGCCTTCTAGGTGTACGCATAAGCTTATAACAAGAGTATCAAATTCATCAAACAAAAATTTAAATAAAATAGTTTCTCCTTAAACAATAAAAAAAAATTGCTAGAAAACCACATTATCTCTCTCTCTCTCTCTCTCTCTCTCTCTCTCTCTCTCTCTCTCTCTCTCTCTCTCTCTCTCTCTCTCTCTCTCTCTCTCTCTCTCTCTCTCTCTATGTAAATGTAATCATGTTCTTAGACAGACAGACAGAGACACAGACAGACAGACAGACAGACCCAGACAGACAGACAGATAGATAGATAGATAGATAGATAATGAATGAATGATAGATAGATAGATAGATAGATAGATAGATAATGATAGATAGATAATGATAGATAGATAGATAGAAATAGATAGATAGATAGATAGAAGTAGATAGATAGACAGACATAGATAGATAGAGAGAGAGAGAGAGAGAGAGAGAGATAGATAGATAGATAGATAGATAGATAGAGATAGATAGATCCCCGGACAACGTCGGGTATCCCTGCTATCTATATATTTATATAAAACAGTCCATCTGTCTGTTTAGCCACTATGCACAGCCGCATCGTTCTACCTAGAGTAATAATTTTTACATACATTTTATCTCTAAAACCTGGAGAGTGTCTTGGCCTAATAATTTTTATTATTTTTTCATTGATTAACCAATTAAAAACGACTTTTTTCCTTCCCCCCCCCCCCCCCAGCTGACAAATGGTGGTAAATTTTGTCCTTTTTCAACTTTCATGTAGGCAAAAAAAATCTTACAGAATGAAAGAGCTTGAATTTACACACCAGGAACTGAAAACGGGAGCCTTCTAGGTGTACGCAAAAGCTTATAACAAGAGCATCAAATTCTTCATTTTTTTTTTTTTAATAAATTAGTATCTCCTTAAACAATGTAAGAAAATTACTAGAACACCACATGCATTCTCTCTCTCTCTCTCTCTCTCTCTCTCTGTAAATGTAATCATGTTCTTAGCAGACAGACACAGACAGACAGACAGACAGACAGACAGAGATAGATAGATAGATATAGATAGATATTGATAGATATTGATAGATAGATAGATAGATAGATAGATATAGATAGATAGATATAGATAGATAAAGATAGATAGAGATAGATAGATAAATATAGATAGATAGATATAGATAGATAAAGATAGATAGAGATAGATAGATAAATATAGATAGATAGATAAATATAGATAGATAGATATAGATAGATAAAGATAGATAGAGATATATAGATCCCCGGACAACGTCGGGTATCCCTGCTAGTATACAATAAATTCTTATATGAATGTTCTCAATGGTCGTCATCTTTGGTATATATGTATATAATGGGCAAATTCGTTTAAGGAGGCTACGAGCACATTCACAGGAAAAAGGTATTATAGTCATAATATGGAAAGATATTTAGTTATATACAAAGAAAATAATCTTTATATTACTTGAAATTTACCATTGAATGTTCATATACGTTTATCTCCTCTATATAACTATATATCTACAAACTTTATTAAAGCAAGAAATGCGTACTTTATTATTAGGATGAATGTCGATCATAATTGACTACAACCTTATAATGCTACATGTTTATGCAAAAGGATACTATTGTAAAGTCATAAATAATATTTTAAAGTCAAATTAGTCCGTGTATCAGCCGTTAAATGAAAAAGACTAAGCACAAGCCTTATCACAAAGTAGAATTATCATAAGCCCGTACTCTCTGGTTTCTGGGGTGGCTGGGGTATGAGCAAACATAAACAAACTGGATGTTCTGCGCCTCTGTTGCCATTCTTATGGTTTTCGGGCCACATTGGGCTACTTTGCGAATGACTGCTGACGCGTAAATTGTTCATGTACGGCCTTTGAATAATCCAAATCGTACATTAATCTTCACAAAATATGAATTTTTAAGAATGAATTACAATATAATGACGTATATACTAAGAATTTGTTCTTTCTCTGGCCACTGGTTGGGCTACTTTTGTTCGTTTGCCTAGACTTTAGGAGGTTTCCCGCCACCAAGTGGCTACAATATCCTGTAGCAACTAACAACACTGTCGTAGCAGATTCTGCTTGTAGCTCCACCTTCGTCTTGGTTATAGTTATTTAACCATGACAAATTACGCATGTGCCGTGGCCGACTGCAAATCAGACTCAAGACAGAAAAAGAATATGAGACATCGCTACCTCAAAGGTTGGGCAAGGTTTCCAGCTGCTATGAATTCCCCTAAGAGAAGAAAGCTGTGTGAAGCAAGGTGCAGGAGGGGAGCAGGTTGGAAGGCCATGAAAAACAATGCTATTTGCTCCTTGCATTTCATAGGATGGGACAAAGGGAAACCGAAGGGAGAAAATTCCGACCCAGTTCTTTTTCATTATAATGGATGGGGAGATAAGACCTTGAGCTCTCGGCTGAGGCCGGAGCTAAAAACGTCATGGAAGTGATAACAAGAGAGAAAAATAGCCTTCAGTGTCAAGTCAAAGTACCTAATGTGGAAGTTGATGAACCATGTACAAGCATCCCTTCAAGCACAGCACCCACATCTAACGTTAGTCAACCTACAATAAGTGAGGAAGAGATGTTGCTTGATGACATTCAGGACTGGTGTGTGGTTGAAGTATCCAGCAATCAGAATGTGTCGGCATCTACACATGCAGGTAATTATCTCAATATTTGGTCATAATAAGCCACAGAGAAGGAATTTATTGACCAAATCTGTTTATGGTTTGAATGGTTATTTTTCATGTCTTACAGAACTGGTAAAACAGTGAAATAAAGTTATGTCTTTAATGTTTTCCTTTTCTATGACAAAATTCAATGTTATAGTTATCTTCTTTCTCAATCACTTTCATTTTGGTAGATAGACCACTTGTGGGAGAAGGCATTTTGTATAAAAAAGTGAAATATCTTTTTAAAATTTTCAGTTCAAGAGAAGAGAATGCTGGCTACTGCAGACCACACTTATGCGAGTGCACTTCCAGACAGAGAAGCAGAAGTAGGAATACGAGTAGGAGATTCAGGGGTGCAGATTGACCAGGTGAAGCATGATAAGACTGAAAAGGTTAGTGCTTTTATCTATACAATATGTACATCCTCTGAAAAAGGGGGAACTACCAGGACTAAAATGAGGACACACCACCATTCATTCTCACTTATCGGCCCCAGGCCTTAATGTTTACCCAGTTTTTTTGCATATTTAGTTGTTTCACGTATAGTGTCATTGTATGTGCAACCCATCATGTATTCCACAAGTTGGTGGCATCTGTATCTTTGCAATATATTTACTTTCATGCTGCAGCTTAGGTATAATGATAATTACTTTTTTCAGGTGAAGCCGAGTGGTGAGGGACCTCTGCGGACAGCCTTCACAACAAAAATATTAGAGAGTAGCAAAACTATTAAGAAGTATACAGGAATGGTTGACAGAGGACATTTAGATTATGTGTTTCATGTTGCCGAGGAAACTACGTCAGAAAAGAGATCTCGGTCAAACAGACTTAGGAAACTGTCTCACTTCGAAAAATACTTAATGACTCTTGTGTTTATAAGAGTAGGCTTTGACTACCAAATGTTAGGCCATTTTTTTGAAGTGAGTAGAACTATTAAGAGTAATCCTGTCTCCATATGGGTACGTATAATCTACGATATATTGAATGGGTGCCTTATAATTATGGCCTAGTGCTGCAACAGTATGTGAGTGTCTTCCAGTAGATTATCCTTCTGAATTTGCAAACACTAGAATAATCTTAGACTGTACTGAGGTCTTTACAGTAAAAGCAACTAATCCTTCTATACAAGCTGCTACTTACTCATCATACAAGCATCGTAATACGTACATTGAAGTTCCTTGTAGTAGTAACACCTTTGGGACATATAACATTTGTATCAAGAGTTTATGCAGGAAATGTTTCTGACAGGTACATAACAGAAATGGAGTTTCTTGAAAAGGTAGAGCCAGGAGATGCTATTATGGCAGATAGAGGGTTTAATATTGGTGACTTCCTCCTTCAGCGAGGTGCAAAATTATATATGACACCTTTTACAAGAAAGATGGAGAATGGAACAAGGAGGACACTAAATCAAAATGAAATAACTACAACACGGAAAATAGCAGCCCTACGTATTCATGTTGAAAAGGCAATTCAGAGGATGAAGACTTTCAAAATTTGTTCTCATTCGGTGGACGCTACTCTGTGGCCAATCATGGATTATATTATTGTAATTGTAGCTGTTCTTGGCAACATGATGGTTCCACTTAAAGAATAGTAACTAATATGTATTTAAGCATGGTATTTACTTTGACTTAACTACAGGTGGAGCTCTGTTAAAGATTTACCAAAAAGGAGTAAACAAGGCTTTGTTTACAAACAAGAGTCTACTACTGCGATAGTCAAAGGAACAACAACATGAAGGAAAACCCTTCAAAAGCTCCGGCTCTTAATGATTCAAGTGAAATAATAAAATATCCATATGTAAAAGTCTCAAAAATATTAATTATGTTTTATCTTGATTTTCATATTCATATGGTTATATTGAAATTTTGAAAATGAACCCTTTTTATTGAGGGTGAACCCCTCGGATAAATGATTCAGTGTCGGTAAAAGAAAATGGATGGGAGGAGGAGAGTGAGTAAGTCAGTCAGTCAGGTTGGTGTGCGTAAATTATGAGTTGACATTTCTAGTCCTTC
The DNA here is from genome assembly GCA_034508575.1 of Petrolisthes manimaculis. Classification (NCBI taxonomy): domain Eukaryota; kingdom Metazoa; phylum Arthropoda; class Malacostraca; order Decapoda; family Porcellanidae; genus Petrolisthes; species Petrolisthes manimaculis. Next base: position 102,544 of record JAWZYT010003304.1, read on the forward strand.
CAACCTTCGTTTTATCTAGATCAATAATGTTTTTACCCTATTTGCAGAGATAGGTGATGCATCTGTCATATAAATTTCATCAACGTGTCTCTTGTAGATTTTGTGTAAAACGGTAATTACCTGTCAATTTGAGAGTTTTCGAAATTATGTAATGGCGGTAAAACTATGAATAGATTATCAATTTCCTTTGGTACACTGATAAGAGACATCCTGAAACACCTACAATGTTTTTTTGTAAACTAAGCAAATGAGAGAAGTGATTTATGCCACGACAAAAAATAGAAATAAAAATTTAATAAAATCGACTTTTAAAATTATAGCATATATGTATTTGATGGAGGTAAGGTATGATTGAGCTGACATTAGTAGATATATGCTGTGTGAACAATTTGAGAAAAAAAAAAAAAAATTACATAATTACATAGTGAGATATTCTCACCTGGATGCGAGAAAATAACTTTTGAGATAAATGCACTTTTATGTTATAAAGTTTTCTACCCCATAAAAATGGTGCCAATTAATAACAAATTACATTTCTTACTTACATATCCCTTCAGCATTTCATGGAACGTCTGTAGTGGAAGTTCAGGTCATTACATGTCATGTTTATGTCACCTGTGTAGCCCCAGTGTGGGAGAGTTCTCCAAGGTCAAGTAGACCTCTTCTAAAGCAAGGCTCCTGGTCCCCTGTTATTAATATATCAAATCTATATAATACTTGATAACAATATTATATATTTGTGATATAAAAATAACATATTCAGAGGGTATCGGTGGAGCCTACCCACCTCATTGTTGCCAGGAACATACACTTTAGTAACCACCAGGTTGGTAGTCAGGGCCAGGTGCTGTCTTGGGTTTTTTCTTTTTTTTCTTTTTTTCTTGGGGTTATTTTCTTGTTGTCCATTCTTTGCCTGGCTTCAAGACTAGATGATGTGGCAAAGAAACCGAGATATTGCAAGAATTTATTTGCCACGTACCCAAAATTGTGATCTATTATTGTCAGTTGTGTTGCAAAATTCACTCTGTTCATGCCAGCATGTTTGGCTTTGCTCTGGTGTTTCCAATGCTTGGAATGAAAGCCTGCATTTCTGTTCTGGCTTTCACCTTTCAGACATTTCTGCAGGAGCACAGGGCTTGATAAGTCACTGTAAATGTCTCTTATTCTGTCCTCATACTTCTTTACGATTCTTATATAGTTTCTCATGATGTTATGTGATGGGAGTGGTTTGTCTTCCTCTATGGCTTTCTTGAAGATACACCATGCTGAATCACAGTGAATGTGGTGATGATTTCCATCCCCATCTTTTGATATTGCATGCCAGAATCCTGACACGATTTTCAGTTTCATGGTTGTACAATCTGTTCTCACACTATCCCTGATTGCCTTTCCATAATACCGTTGGAAGGCATCAATTTGCTTATCTGTCAGTTGGTGTTTTCCACCAACTAAACTTCTCTTGATAACTTTCCCGGTTTTTGTGGTTTTGTCTTCCTTTAGCTTTCTTAGACGTGTGCCCATTCTTTTCTGAACGTGGTTCACACACTCTTCCTTCACTACAGTTACATCATTGTAAGGTCCTTTTCCTCCATTCATACTACTTACTGCTTTGAAGGAACTCGAGTCTCCATCTCCTAGGAATGTTTCTAGGCTCCTTCCCCATAACCTTACAGCTCCTTCTGCCTCCATACCACCCGACGTACCATCAAAGTTCTTCTGACACTTCCTTGCATGTTCAGTTCTCCTCCACTCCTCGAAGCTTTTCTTATCTTTCTTTTTCTGTGCAACAACACATGGCCAACAAAAATTGCACAATATTTCAAAGTCAAGCGTCATTCCTGAGCTAATATCCATTACGAAAGTCGCACCAATATGTGATTTATGCCCTTTCGTCATCAAAGTGCCATCGAAACTTACGTCTGCACACAATTTTCCATCATTGACTTTTGTTTTTCCTTCCTTTTCGTATAGCTTTTCAACACAGCTCTTCACCACAAGTTGTTGTTTATCATAGAAACTGTTCATTTCTAAATATATAAATTTTGCTCTCTCTAAAAAAGTAGTAGTGGACATTTCCTTGGCACCCATAGCACTAGAGAGCCGCGACTGTCCTGCTCTCCCATACCCTTCAGTCAGAGCATGATATACATACATAATGTTGCCCTCAGTAAACTTGCCACCCTTACATTTGTTAGGCTCTGAATGGTGTACAATCATTGCACGAGAGGGTAACTAATGCCCTAGTATTGTTCACATCCTTTGTATCTCGCAGTTCACTAGGCAGTAAACTATGTCTGATACTTGCTGCAGACACGTGGGGAGTGTTTGGTGGAGGGAAGGAAGGTGCAGCTGCAGTGACACCCTGGGGACAAGGGAGTGACTCTTCCACCCCTTCTCTCTGTTTCTCACGTCTTATTCTTTGCCTTGCCAGCCCTTTCACACGATTTATTTCACCGAGTGCCTTTCTTTTCGCACTAACACGAGGCATTGTCACTTTATGGGGTAGAAAACCACTCAAATAAAAACAATAACAGAAGCAACAGGTTTGAAATCATGCATGTGTACTCGCTCTCCTTCTATCGATCGCACTGGCAACGGTATGAGTAGGCAGTGGTGCCGCGTTTTCTACACAACAGTGTGGAATACTAGAGTGTTGCCATCATCAGGGCTACATTTTTCACATATAGGTTCTTAATTGGCAACTGAACACTGCGAGTTGTAATGTGTCAATATTCTGCTGATTAAATCATTCGTGTAGAAGAAAACTTATATTGAGGGTGAAATTAGTTAAAGTTTACACTTGTATCACATTACTGATGATTATATTTCTTTCGTTGTATTGTTGTGTCTCAAAGAACTTATTATTCAGAGCTCAATTGTTTATAAAGGGAAAATGAATTATAAGTGTATATAAGAGTGTTTTAATTCCAAAATATATCAATCATATTTGTAAACTTAACAAAAATCAATGAACATATATAACAACTAATTGCATAAACATGATCCCTATTCCCGCACCCCCTTAAAGACAATCCGTCATTGCCTGAGATGGCTTAAACTTAAAACACCCCCCATGCTGTCTGACTGCTTCTGAAATTTAACAGAATCTAAATTTAGCTTGTTTCTGATATCTGTTTTGATTAAATGTAATTTAGAAAATAGACGTTCTGCATCAGTATTTGTGACAGGCAGTGCTAAAATGTTTAATGAAAATATTGCCAAATTCCTGAAAACATAATCATTACATTTTGTCACATTTGCAAGTTTATTGTAAAATGAAACGGGATCACACGATTTTGTATTCAAATCGGTGGGCAATGGAATGCTATCCAAAGTTCTCCATTCATTGTCAAGTTTTTGAATGTCACCCACATACATTCTCGGTAAACATTCTACTAAGGGGAACAATGAAGGCATCGTATCTCGCGATCTTGGGTCAATGAATTTTTCTGGAAGAAAGTATGAAGTCATTTGCAAGATTGGATCATTAATGTCGAATCTTTTTTTTATTTCCTCACACAGTTTTATCATGTACATTCTGCACCTTCCCTTCACATCGTGTACCTTATCATTATTTCTACTATACTCCTCTTTTTGCAGTAATCCATGCACATATCAAAGTAAATATACATTACTTAAAGGAACATGATTACTTTCCTGGGCTGTGTCAAATGTCGATATATTAGCTCTATCAATTAAATCTTTGCGACAAAAATATTGCAATGTAGTTTTATAAAGTATGCTTAATTGAGAATGCACATGATAAATGGTTGGAGTGTCCTTTTGAAACAATAGGTTTAAATTACTTAAAGTTGGCAAAATAAATTGTAAAAAATTCATGTATAAAAACAGAAGGGTCATTTAGATCTTTTAAAATGAGGGTTACTGTTCTTAGTTGTTCTTGCACTTCAATGTTTGAAAAATATTCCTTCAATGCAATCCATTGTTCTAAAATTCTATTTACAGCGTGATGGAAAGACAGCCAGCGAGTTTGGCAAGGATGGAGAATTTTATGTGGCTTTATTTCCAATAATGACTGAAACCTTTGAAATTCATGTTTTCGCTTGGCGCTGTGTGCAAAATGTGTGTAAATATTTCTTATTAGAACTTCGCAATGTCTTGGAAGTGTTTTAGCAGCCTCTGATGCACAAAGATGTAGCGAATGACAAATGCATTTAAAAATAGTTATTCCAGGCAAATTTTGCCTTAACCCCTGGAGTCCGGTACGGGGTAAGCTTACTCGACGTTTCTACCCACCCGCTCGCGTCAAAATTACTCGATTTACCCTTTATTCACAACGCTCACACTCGGAACCTATATAGTGTACTAACTTCAAAATAGGTTCTTACGTACCTTCAACTCTTCCTCTTTCCAATGGTACCATCGGGAGGACTGTACGATGAGTAGTTGTGGAGATAGGGCGAGTTGAAGTGGACCATGTTTTGCGCGGTAAGCGTGAAGTGTTCTGACGGGTGGGGGTGGCGGTGGCTAGGGTGCCGTGCGCGTGGCTAGGTGCCGCGCGGGTGGCTGCACACTCCTCCTCACCGCGCCCCTACGAGCCTACCGCGCTGTGTTATACCTACTTGCAACCTCTACTGTGTGGCTTGCTGACCATTCCAGAGTGGTTTTAGTGCCCCGGGATGAAGTGTGGGAGTAATAACGAGTAAAAATACACTCGTCCTGTGTCTATATCACCGCACTAACTAATAATAAAATGTACACTTGAATGAATAAATTCGTGTCACTATCACATATTCACTTCCGTATTTTCTTATTGTGTCACTATCACTGCACTAGTTCCTTATATCTAACGTGTCACTATCACTGCACTTGTTCCTTATATATAACGTGTCACTATCACTTCACTAAAACTATTGTGTCACTGTCACCATACACTCGTATTTACTAAAAAAAAAAAAAAAAAAAAAAAAAAGTGTCACTGTCACTTCATTTCCCACACTTCATGCTATCTATATATCATCTAAGGTATGATACTCAGAATAGCATTTCCCGGGGCATAGTGCCACTTGACACCCGGTACACCAGTATCTAGTCTCTCTTCTTCTGGTGGCCCGACGTGTCGTGTGCATACAGACATAACACCGGCGGAAGCCTGACCTGCCTGACGCGAGGGTAGGCAGGTCGTCAAGGAAGTGGCGCTTGGCCCAAACTCTTGACTGGAGTCTGTCAAGCTGCCCTCCTGCCGGTGGCCGTGCCTGCTGCTGTGGTGTTCTGACTCCATACTCCACCAGCAGCTCCTTCACGACCGTCTTCTCGAACTGGCGAAGGGTGACGGTCGTGCCTTGATGCTGCTGGGTGTAGAGTATGTAGGCGTTCAATACACAGATGTCGATCAGGTGCAAGAACGCCTTTTTATACCACTTGCAGGTTTTTCTCAGGCAATCGATGGAACTGATCATCATGTCTGATTTGTCGACGAGTCTCATGTTGATGTTATAATCAAACACGACATCAGGTTTGAGGATGGGATTACCTGTGTCGCGGTCGACCCTGCCGGAATCCAACATCTCACCCTTGTGCACAGTGGTGAGCATGTGTACTGGCCTCTTGTCATGCCACTTCATGGCAAGTAGAGGGCCAGATTTTTGGATGAGAAAGTCGCCCCGATGTGTTACAGGGAAGGCTGGATACCACTTCCTGTTGGGACGAACAGTGCCACAGGATTCCGTTCCATGCTCTTTCAGGAACTGACTCAACAATGGAGATGTGTAATAATTATCCGTGTACAGAATGTGGTTTCGGTTATAGAAATGGTCCATCAGGTGCTTTACAACAGCACCTGAGAAGCCATGAGGATCATTCTCAGCGATATCCACATCTGAACCCGTATAAATTACAAAATCTAAAACATATCCCGTCTGACAGTCACAGATGACATAAAACTTTATGCCAAATCTGTGCCTCTTAGACGGGATATACTGAATGAAGGACAGTCTACCTCTGAAGAGCATGAGAGACTCGTCGATTACCACTTTCTGGAATGGTCGTAGAAATGCACGGATATTCTGGAGCAACATGGACAATATAGTACGGATTTTCCACAGCCTATCACTCGGGGAGGGACCTAGGTTGTTGGTGAAGTGGAGGTTGGTGAGGATATCCCTGTAGCGGTCCCGTGACATATACCTCCCGAAGATAGGTGTGGATAGTAAGTCATCCGTGGTCCAGTAATCCCGCAATCGATGTTTCTTGTTGTGCGGCATCAACATCGTTAGTGCAAGCCACACATACATTTCTGCAACGCTTACATCTTCCCAATCTACCATATGAGAATGTTCCCGGTGCGTTGTGTGGTGCCAGTTATTGATAACTTGATTGTAAACGTTCGTCTCCCGAACGATCCACGACACTACAGCTACGTCAAAAAAGGCGACGAAGTAATCCATCATCTTTGACGCAGCTGTACAGGGAAATTCTGGTTGAATTCCTGATTCCCGTGCATCAAAAGCAGGAATATCAGGCTGAAAATCCCTGCCATCAGTCCACACAAACGGACCCACATCTGCTACTCGTCGTCGTGGTGGTTGTGGTGGTTGTTGTTGTTGTTGTTGTGGTCGTGGTTGTGAGGATGGATGCCGTGGTCGTGGTGAAGATAAGGGGGAGAGAGTGAGGTCCGCTGAGTCAACAGGAGAAGGGTTGTCTGGGTCAGAAGATGGCTCCCTTATCTCGTCCGAGATAAGACGTCCTCTCCTGCCTCCTCTCACTCCTCTTACTCTACCTCCAACTCTCCTACTCCTTGATCGAGTTGTTGGAGGTATATCTTCACCCGACGATGAAGAAGAGGTAAAATGTAACCTCCTCTTCCTCTTAGAGGTTGCTACGGAGCGAGTGGAGGAACCACAAGCTCCACTCGGTCCTGCAATAGGTGATAAATCACCTAAACTCCCCCTACTCGTCGACGGGATTTCGACTGGCACAGCAGAGGTTGCAAGTATCCTAACACTTGAAGGTGGTTCACTTACTTGGGAGTGAGGTTGAGCAGGTGGAAAAATATCATCCTCCTCGGTGGTGTAAGTTACCCTCGCTTCGTTATTGATACGAAATTCAGGGTCAGAATCATCTATTTCAAAATAGACATCACTATCATCACTATCACTGTTCACCATAGAGATGGACAATTCTAGTTCTCGCCCTATTGCAGAATCAGTAAGGCGTTGTGGAAGGCGTCGAGTACGTGGAGGCAACGATGGTGTGGAGGTAGCGAGTGGAGCGCGTCGACGCGAGGGTGTAGCGCGCACCGAATCGGACACGGGAGAATTAGCACTACGTCTTCCCGTCATCGTGGTGGGTAGCCTACTGGGGAATCAGACTGACTGAACCCTTTTCTGCTATTGTATGGTAGTTGGCTACACTGCTAAATCGCCCAAACCCGCCCAGAATAGCCGCGCTTGGCTCAAAATAGCGCTAGATCTCTATAACGGTAGGCGCAGTTGCCCGGTTAGTTACGTAAGACGGCTTACGACGTCAACCGGTCTTCAGGGGTTAAAGCTGAATTTTGAATTACCTCCAATTTTTGGAGTATTGAAGGTGAGGCCGCTCCATATACCTCACATCCGTAGTCCAGGCGACTCCGGATGTAAATGCAATAAAATTTCAGAAGGGTATTTTTGTCTGCACCCCATTTAACACCTGCAAGGGATTTCATTAAATTTAAACGTTTATGACAGGAGGTCACCATGTATTGTATGTGGCAGCCCCAATTTAGTCGGGGGCCGTCCAACATTAAACCAAGAAATTTGTGGTGGGTTTTGAAGGGTATTTGGGAATTACCTATGGTGACCGAGGGAATGTTGGGTATACGTCTTCGAGTGAAGCACATAAGGCTACTCTTATGTGCACTCACCGTCAGACCCCAACGGGATGTCCAATCAAATACCTTATCAAGCTCACGTTGAAGGGAAATTTGAGCCTCCTGGATAGTGGGAGCAGAGCAAAGTATTGAAATATCATCTGCATAGAGGAGTGCTTGGGTGCTTGGTGATGAGGGAAAGTCTGAAAGTAAGATATTGAAAAGTAGAGGACTTAGAGGAGAACCTTGTGGAACACCCCTAGTAATTGGATACACCCTGGAGTGGGTGTCTCCAATTACCAGAGAGAAGGATCTGGATGACAGGAAGGATTTAACCCAATTTAGAGGTTGACCAAATAGTCCTAGGCGGGCAAGTTTTTCAATAATGGCATTATGTGAGGCGGTGTCAAAAGCACCTTTAAGGTCAAGAAAAGCTACTATTGTGAATTTTTTGTGGTTGAATCCCTCCTGTATTATGTGCTCCAGCTGGAGCAATACATCCAGAGTGCCCCGATGAGGGCGAAAGCCGAACATGTTGGGTGGAAGAAGGTGTTCGCGTTCCAACCACCAGGTTAGTCTATTTTGAACTACTTTCTCAAAGATTTTACTAATGTTAGATAGGAGACTAATGGGCCTGTAGGAAGCTGCTTCTGTTGGGTCCTTGCCAGGTTTAGGAATAGGTATTGTGATAGCATGACGCCACACAGAAGGAAACACCCCCAACAACCAGCTGTCATTGAGGCTGCTTAATAGAACATGAGCCAGAGCATCTGGGAGGTGACGAAGAAACTCGTTTGGGATGTTGTCCGGTCCCGCGGCCTTTCTGTTGGACAGTGAGTGTAAAGCTAAGGAAAGCTCCTGGGAAGTGATAGCAGTGCTAATTATAGGGCTGTTTTGTGAGGAAGTGGGTAATGCAAGTGTGGGTACTGGATCTGGTGAGCCGAGTGTGGTGTGAATGTGGGTTGCAAGACACTCGACTCTTTGGGCATCAGTGATTAGGTGGGCACCGTTACTAATTAACGGGAAAGTTAATGGGGGTTGGGGTCTGACCATCTTCCTGAAGAATGACCAAGCTCGGGTGACTGAGGTTGCAAAGGATAGGGAAGCACAAAATGAGGCCCATGCAGAACGTTTCTCATCAAGAATAACACGTCTGCATTTGGCCTCTAAATATCTATAACGTTGACGGAGGGTATTGATGGGACGTTTGCGCCACGCATTGAAGGCGTGACGCTTTGCCTGAAGGGCTGCCGAACACTTTCTGTTCCACCAGGGAACCCTGAAAGTGCGGTAGGGGCGGGAAGTGTTAAGGTGAAAATGACTGGACCCCACTTCCACTAATGTGTCAGTGAGGTATTGAATTTTATCTTTAGAAGGGAGGGTATTTGGAGGGATAACTGAATTTAATTTCTTGTGAAAAGCTTCCCAGTCACCCGTTTTGAGGGACCAACAGGGTCTACGTGATGTGGGAGGAGGTGTTGTAAATTGAAAGGATATTACTACAGGAAGATGGTCACTACCCATGTTAGGGCCAGTTGTTATTGTGGTTAGGAGGAGTGAGCCATTTCCCAGGCATAAGTCCAAGGTAGAGGATTTCCCTGAAACTGGATCAATCCTGGTAGGGAGGCCAGGTGGGGTAAGTAGAGAGATAGTGTCACTGTCCATCAAAAAACCCGAGAGGGCCAAACCCGACCGGTTTCTCCTGCTTCTGGGCAGGGCCGGTTCCCAGAATTCATGATGGGCATTAAAATCACCCATAATTAATGACTGGGAGGAAAGTTGTGAAAACAAATGTTTAAATTCTTGTAATGAAATATCCAAACATGGATTATAAAGCAATAATATTTGAATTGGCCCTGTATCAAAGGTTACTGTAACTCCCAAGTGCTCTAGCCCACCTCCTTGAAAGGAAGTAATAGTTAGAGGACTAGAAGGGAGAGACTGATGCACCAGGAGAAGGAGGCCGCCTCCTGCCTGTCCAGGTGTTCTATCTACCCTGTAAGAAACATAGTTTGGAAAGGAGGGAGAGAATGCATCTGTGAGCCACGTCTCACATATGCCAACTATTAGAGGAGAATATGATGAGAGCGTGGTTTTAAAGACTGGAAGTTTCCGGTACATAGACCGGGCATTCCAGAGGATGAAATGGTGTGGGAGTAAAGTATTCACTGAGAAAGTGACATAAGGAAGGTCAGGAGCCCTGGCAAGCACTTACAGAAGGCCACCCTTAGGCCAAGACCAGATGAAATGTGTGTGATAAATTCTAGTGCAATAGGTACTATACCACTAATGAAAGCCGGCCATGCAAAACCCGAAGCATGCTGGGCTGGAAGTGAGGAAGCTGTGTGAGTAAGGCCTGCACTACCAAGCGAGGGCATGTGTTGTTGTGTTGAGTGTTGGTGGACTGAAGGCTGTGGTTTAGGCTGAGGGTGGGATGGTGGGTTAGGTTTGGGATGATGAGGATAAGGTAAAGGCAATATTATTGGTGTTGGGTTTGTTTTTTGGGGTGCCTTATGAGGAGTTGTGTTGTTGTGGGATTTATGTTGGTTGGGTTTTGGTGGTGGAGTAATTTTTCTATGTTTTCGTGGTGTGCGGTTTCTTCTTTGTGGTTTTGGTGTACTGTTTGGTGTATGTGAAGTGACTTGGGGAGCAGGAGAAAGCCGTCGTGGAGGTGTGGTATTGCCCCGGGCCGCTACGGGGAGAACAACTATATTAGGGCTGAGGGGGTAAATAACATGGTTAGTTTGATTTGTAACAGGTTGTGGATGTTGTTGTTGTGTAATTGTTTCAGGACGAATTCCCCTGAGCTGGCGCTTTATCTCCTGCATGGAGGTATCAGGGTCATGCTGGGTTTCTTGGACCTTCGCAGCCCTGATGTATGCCGGGCACTGCTTAGATGTTGGTCTGTGTGCTCCCAAACAGAAGTAGCAGTGTTGTGTTCTCTCACACTTATCAGTGCTGTGGAAACCACTGCACCTCCCACATCGGATCTTACCTCCGCAGGAGATGTTTCCGTGGCCAAACAGAAGACATCGGGTGCACCTCAGGACGGGGAGAGTGTGCGGCCTCACACGGTACACCACTGAATCCAGGGCAACCCTCTCAGGGAGTGGTCCCCTGAACTTCAGCCGAATAGCCATGTTCGGCACCCTCTCCCCATCCTTTATCGTACCTGGCAGTCTAAAAGCTGTCATCAGTGTTGTCGGCTGATCGTCTAGTATGGTCAGTCCTTCCTGTATGTCTTTGTCATTAATTTCATGGGAAACTGGGAAAATCCTCCCGTATTGATATGTCGGATCGTCATCACCAGCGATCCAGCACTTAACTGGCCACTCGCCCAGCATGACCACCGACTCAGGCACACTTACCAGGCCGTCGATATTGGCCACACTAAACTTTAACCCTCTGCCTTTGCCAGTGGTGACCAGGGTATTTTCAATATATTTCTTTGCAAATATAGATTTGAATATGGCCTCTGAAACCCTCTTGGGGTGTACAAAACATTGTGAACCATCAACAGACTTCATTAATACAGTTATATGGGTGTTATTGTTATCATGGTGTTTTTGTATAACCTTAGCATGGGGTGGGTTATTGAGTACTTTAACAATACTTGGTGGTGAAGCTGCCACATCAGCATATGATTTTTTGCTTTTAGCAGTGATAAATACTTCACCAGGTGTATCTGGAGATAAAGTCCTCTTGTTGTTGTTGGTTGTGGTACACTCCATCATTTCTGCTGTTGTTGTCGTTTGTTGGTTGTTGGCCGGTTGATCCTCCCCCTGCATGGTCGTCACTTCCGGTTTCTTTCAGGCCCAATGTTTACCTTTGTCATTTCTTGCTTAGATGCACTTTTCTTCCTTCTTCACTATCTGTATGTGTTGGTATGTGTGTGTAGGTATGTTTGTTGATGTCAATTGCTCAAAAATTGGAAAATTTGCGGAGCTCAAGCACTAACGTCTTTTCGCTGCCACGTCTTACCAAAAAGTCGCAGCTTCCACTTCACGTCTTTCTTTCTTTTGTTTTGATTTGAACGAGTTGTTGTTGTGTGTTGATGGTGGCAGCTTTTTCAACGGTACTACTCCTTTATGGTCTAATACAGTGGTTCACAACCTTTTTTCTGTAATTTCCCCATGCACCTAATTCAACCATCCAGATTTCCCCCTTCATGTGTATGAGAGAAAGAATAGTTAAAACACACTGAGGTTATTTACTAATTTATTTTTCAAATGCACTAACACAGCTAACATTAAATGTACCAGTGTTGCCAACCTAATTATTGACGATTTGATCCCAGCCTGTGGTTTAACTACAATTAAGAGCTCTACCCTATAATGAAGCCAAGAATGTCCCCAACCAAATTAGGTGAAAAATTCCACTGTAAACTACATGTGACCAATACAAGAGCAAATTATATCTTTAATCACGAATCAGTAACCGCTTCATTTGAGCGTGGGAAAAAAAATATCTCCAAGGTTAACTATACCATCTCCCGGGCGTTACATAACTACTGATAATTTCCAGAATTTTAATTCCAGACTAGAATTTCCCCCCTGAAACATCCAAATTTCCCCCCGGTTGGGAACCACTGGTCTAATAAAACTCAAATTACTTCTGGCTCAAACACGGAAGCGGATGGGGACAGCT
>JAWZYT010003304.1:120000-127500 GCA_034508575.1 Petrolisthes manimaculis
CCGCCGTCCCCGCCATCGCCGCCGCCATCGCCCCTGTCGCCGCCGCCGCCGCCGCCGCTAATAAACTATTTTTTTTTATTAATAATTTATATGTTTTATTTTTAATATTTTTTTTTGTTTATTAATTATTATCGCCGTCGTCGTAGTCGCCGCCGCCGCTGCCGCCTCCGCCGCCGCCGCCGTCGCCGCCCCCGCCGCCGCCACCCCTGCCATCGCCGCCACCGCCGCCGCCACTAATAAACTATTTTTTTTGTTTTATTAATAATTTTTATTTTTTATTTTTTTAAATAATTATTATTATTTTTTTTTTATATTTTTTTGTTGTTGTTTATTAATTATTATCGTCGTCGCCCCCGCCGCCGCCACCGCGGTCTCCGCCACCCCCGCCGCCGCCGCTGTCTCCACCACCCCCGCCGCCGCCGCCACCACTAATTAACTATTTTTTTTTTATTAATAATTTGTATTTTTTATTTTTATTTTAATAATTATTTTTCTTATTTTTTGTTTAATATATTTTGTTTTGTTTATTAATTATTATCGTCGTCGCCGCTGCCGCCCCCCGCCCCCGCCGCCGCCGATAATTAACTATTTTTTTTTTAATTAATAATTTTTTTTTTTTTTTTTTTTTTAATAATTATTTTTCTTTTTTTTTTTAATATATTTTTTTTGTATTAATTATTATTGTCATCGTCGTCGTAGTCGCAGCCGCCGCCACCGCCGCCTCTGCCGCCGCCGCCGCTGCCGCCGCCTCTGCCGCCGCCGCCGCCGCCGCCGCCGCCCCCGCTACCGCCTCCCCTGCCGCCGCCGCCGCTAATTAACTTTTTTTTTTTAATTAATATTTTTTTTTTTTTTTTTTTTTATATTATTATTTTTTTTTTATATATATATTTTCTATTAATTATTATCGTCGTCGTCGTCGCCGCCGTCTCCGCCATCGCCGCCGCCATCGCCGCCGCCGCTGCCGCCGCCGCTGCCGCCGCCCCCGCCGCAGACGCCCCCGCCGCCGCCACCTCTGTGTGCGTGTGTGTGTGTCTCCACTCTCCAGCCACATACTAAAACTCTCTCTCTCTCTCTCTCTCTCTCTCTCTCTGTGTGTGTGTGTGTGTATGTGTGTGTGTTTATGTGTGTGTGTGTGAGGGAGAGAGAGAGAAAGAGTGTGTGTGTGTATGTGTGTGTGTTTATGTGTGTGTGAGGGAGAGAAAGAGAAAGAGAAAGTGTGTGTGTGTGTCGTATTTCATAATAAAAACATTTAAGTTAATCCTTTAATTTATCAAGTTTTCCCATTCTTCTTCAACTCTTCCCATCCTCTATCCATCCTCTATCCATCCCTTCCCATCCTCTATCCATCCCTTCCCATCCTCTATCCATCCCTTCCCATCCTCTATCCATCCCTTCCTATTCTCTATCCATCCCTTCCCATCCTCTATCCATCCCTTCCCATCCTCTATCCATCCCTTCCTATTCTCTATCCATCCCTTCCCATCCTCTATCCATCCCTTCCCATTCTCTATCCATCCCTTCCCATCCTCTATCCATCCCTTCCCATCCTTTATCCATCCCTTCCCATCCTCTATCCATCCCTTCCCATCCTCTATCCATCCCTTCCCATCCTCTATCCATCCCTTCCCATCCTCTATCCATCCCTTCCCATCCTCTATCCATCCCTTCCCATTCTCCTAGCCAAAGGAGAATAGTAAAAATAATTTAAAAGATAGACTTAATTAGATTTACGTAAATTTCACATTCACTTTTCCACTAAATTATAAATAAACGAGACATATACGAGTGTGTATTTATGTATGTATGTCTGTATGTATGTATGTGTTATGTCTGTGTGTGTATGTACTGTATTATGTATGTATTTGTGTGTGTATCTATGTATGTATGTATCTTTGTGTGTGTGTGTATGTGTGTATGTATACGAGTGTGTAAACTCTGATATTTGTGTTTGTTATTATATTATAAGGTTATATAAACTATATAACACCTATAAGACTCATATAGAGCTATAATATTAACACACACACATACACACACACACAGACACCGTACACACACACACACCTACCGTACACACACAGACACCGTACACACACACACACCCCGTACACACACATACACACATTCCTCCCACCAACCTCTTTACTTCACTCACTGTCTACGTGTAAACTACAATGCCTAGAAACTTATACTTAGTTTCATTCTAAGCAGAAACTCTTCCTCTTTCCAATGAGACTATTCCCAGCTGTCTAGGACTACTGGCTACAAAGATATCATGTGAGGAATACACATATGTAATTTATTTTTTGGCCCGAGCGAGGCGTCAGTGAGTGGTGAGGACCTTACACCTTACCACACACACACACAGCCAACCATCCACACACCACCACACACACACACACACCGACACAGCCAACCATCCACACACCACCACACACACACACACCGACACTACACCACTACACCTCACACCTTACCACACACACACACCAACACACCAGTACACACACACACACACACACCCACACAACCAACCATCCGTACATCAAATCACCTCACCTCTCACACCTCTCCACCACACCACCACAATATATCACACCCCATGGAGCTACAATATTCTCCCTTCTCACCAAATTTCATCAAAATCCATATATATTTACCCACTCAAAATTAGACTCGAAAATTTTGGATACAAATTTGCATATATCTCGAAAATTTCTCCCCCCCCCCTTGGAGCTACACCCCCCCTCAAAATTATCCCCCCTCTCATATCCATTACTCAAAATTAACATATATGGAATTTTGACATTTTGAGTCTGTCAAAATTTTGGTTTCTCGAAAACCAAACGTGTGTGTGTGTGTGTGTGTGTGTACGTGTGGGTGTATGTGGCTGGAGAATACACACACACACACACACAGAGAGAGAGAGAGAGAGAGAGAGAGAGAGAGAGAGAGAGAGAGAGAGAGAGTTTTAGTATGTGGCTGGAGAGTGGATATTCACACACACACACACACACACACATACACACACACACAATGAACAATAGCAGGTGATTCGAAGCTTTCTGTTCCTCACACTCTGGTCAGAAATGATGTATTACGAGTGTATAGTGTAGTGTATAGTGTATAGTCTAGTGTATAGTGTATAGTGTATAGTGTATAGTGTATAGTGTATAGTGTATAGTCTAGTGTATAGTGTATAGTGTATAGTGTATAGTGTATAGTGTATAGTGTATAGTCTAGTGTATAGTGTATAGTGTATAGTCTAGTGTATAGTGTATAGTGTATAGTGTATAGTTTAGTGTATAGTGTATAGTGTATAGTGTATAGTGTAGTGTATAGTGTATAGTCTAGTGAATAGTCTAGTGTATAGTTTAGTGTATAGTGTATAGTGTATAGTCTAGTGTATAGTGTATAGTGTATAGTCTAGTGTTTAGTGTATAGTGTATAGTCTAGTGTATAGTGTATAGTGTATAGTCTAGTGTATAGTGTATAGTGTATAGTGTATAGTTTAGTTCACATACTGGTTTGGGGTGGGTGGGAATAGGGGGACAGGCTTGGGGGGGGGTGCAGGAATAGGGGGACAGGTTTGGGGGGGGTGGTAATAGGGGGACAGGCTTGGGGGGGTTTGTGGGTGTTAGAGGGACAGGCTTGGGGGGTTTAGGGGGGTGCAGGAATAGGGGGACAGGCTTTGTATCCACCCCAAGCCTGCCCCCCTATTGCCGCACCCCCCAGTCCCCCCCCAAAGCCTGTCCCCTATCCCCGCACCCCCCCAGAATAGGTTGGAGGAATAATTATCTCCTAAAATGACTAATGTTTACCCTTCCCTTAACGAGTCACAACTACCACTTAATTAAACACACACACACACACACACACACACAACCTCGTGATCGTGTATATAATGTCTGTATGTGTGTGTGTGTGTGTATGTGTGTGTCTGTATGTGTGTGTGTGTGTGTGTGTGTTGTAACGACCCTGTACTCCTCTCGAAGCTATCTCCACATCTGGTTCGATCCAGTCAGGAGTCTCCGACCCTGTACTCCTCTCGAAGCTGTCTCTACATCATATTCTATCCAGTTAAGAGTCTCTGAAGCACACCGGGCTTCATACTAAGTATTGTAAGCTCTGGAGAGAGGCCACACAGTCAGTCTCATCCTGAAAGCAGTTGTGGTGTTACCTCTCTCCTGGATTAACTGAGTTTGGACACACAGTCAGTCTCATCCTGAAAACAGTTGTGGTGTTACCTCTCTCCTGGATTAACTGAGTTTGGACAACATTTCCCTTCTTGTATGGTGTGGTAACGTATATATATGTGTGTTAGAAAAGACGGCTGGATCACCAATCACTATTTACCATTTCTGATTTTATGTAACTTGTTCTTGTATATAATGTAAATAACTTTGTTCTTGGGTAGTAACTGTTCTTTGATAATTATTGTTCTTGGGTAATAACTGAGTATTGTTAATATTCTATTCATGTTTGATCATAGTAATAATATAATTGTTAAAATTACTGCTTCTTTATCCTTTATCAAACATCTTTGTTAACGTAACGTTAGTAATCCCCCTTAGACAACCACTGACGTACGTTACAGTGTGTATATAATATGAACCTTTTCGTGGCTTCTGATTCCTCCTCACTACGCCACCAAACAAGTGGTGTCCCTTTATTGCTGCACCCCCCAGTCCCCCCCAAAGCCTGTCCCCTTATTGCCGCACCCCCCAGTCCCCCCCCAAGCCTGTCCCCTTATTGCCGCACCCCCCAGTCCCCCCCCAAGCCTGTCCCTTTATTGCCGCACCCCCCAGTTCCCCCCAAACAAGCTCCTTCTATATAAGTTGTGTTTCGTGGTAATATTTGAAGCACTCTCTAACCTCCAATTATCTCACTAATTACCGTTTTACACAAAATCTATAAGAGATACGTTGATGAAATTTATAGGATAGATGCATCACCTATCCCTGCATATAGGGTCAAAAAATGATTAATCTAGGTATAAAACTAAGGTTGGGAGAACTAGAAATGTTAACTCATAATTTACACACATCGACAACCTCCTCTCCCAACTCTCCTCTCGTGTGTGTGTGTGTGTGTGTGTGTCGGTGTATGTGTATGTGTATGTGTGTGTATTATTTCACTACATACATACATACATACATACATACATACACATACGCATACATACATACACATACATACATACATACACATACGCATACATACATACACATACATACATACATACATACATACACATACATGCGTCGGTGTGTCGGGGTCTCGGTATCAGTGTGTGTGTGTGTGTGTGTGTGTGTCGGTGAGGGAGTAATCTAGTCGGCGGTTAGTTCAGTTCACCGCCGACCATCAGTGTTAACAGAACCTCAACCAGGATTAAGTATTTATTATTTATTATTTATTTATTATTATTTATTATAAATTATTATTTATTATTATTTATTATTTATTATTGTTTATTATTTATTATTTATTATTTATTATTTATTATTATTTATTATTTATTATTGTTTAGTGAATTAATTATGGCTTAATTTAATTTAATTTTGGGTTTATTAGTGATATATTTATTGAATTATTTATTTATTGAAGTGATATATTTATTGAATTAATTGTGTCCTAATTTAATTTTGGGTTTATTGAAGTGATATATTTATTTAATTAATTATGGCCTAATTTGATTTAATTTTGGGTTTATTGAAGTGATATATTTATTGAATTAATTATGGCCTAATTTATTTAATTTTGGGTTTATTCGTGTTAAAAGTGTTTACGAATATTTCCTCTAACTTAAAAAATAACTATTGCTTTATAGGCCTACCACCACCTAGGCCTACCACCACCTAGGCCTACCACCACCTAGGCCTACCACCACCTAGGCCTGGCTGGTGTCCTTCTAGGTGGGAGAGGTGAAGAGAGAGGTGCTACAAGAGTCCAGAGTATAGGCCTACCACCACCTAGGCCTGGCTGTTGTTGTTGTATAGGCCTACCACCACCTAGGCCTGGCTGGTGTTGTTGTATAGGCCTACCACCACCTAGGCCTGGCTGTTGTTGTTGTATAGGCCTACTGTAACTATTAACCAGGAGAAAGGGATACGATTTGGTGAGTATATAATTATATTTATTAATGTTTATCTTGTAATAATAATAATAATAATAATAATAATAATAATATTCTGTTATCATTTAGTTGCTGTAATTAATCATTTAGGCATTATTAATATTAATTTGTGTGTTAAAGATGTAGTTACAGCGAATGTTAGAGAGTTATTATTATTATTATTATTATTATTATTATTATTATTTTGAGAAAGAGTGTGTGTGTATGAGAGAGAAATATTAACCTATGGACTGCGAAGTTAATAATTGTATTGTGAAATTTTGTATATGTGTATGTGTACTGGTGTGTGTGTGTGTATGTGTGATATTAATAATGTGTACGTGTATTTGTATGTGTATGTGTGATATTAATGATATAAGTTTTTTTTTTTTTTTTTTTTTTTTTTTTTGTTAAATTACATGTTTTTTCGCAGAAATGATTAACTTATGGCTGTACAATCATCACTACCACTACTACTACTACCACTACTACTACTACCACTACTACTACTACTACCACTACTACTACTACCACTACTACTACTACTACTACTACTACTACCATCACCACTACTACTACTACCACTACTACTACTACCACTACTACTACTACTACTACCACTACTACTACTACTACCACCACTACTACTACTACTACTACCACCACTACTACTACTACTACCACCACTACTACTACTACTACCACCACTACTACTACTACCATCACCACTACTACTACTACCACACACACACACACACACACACACACACACACACACACACACACACACACACACACACACACACACACACACACACACACACACACACACACACACACACACACACACACACAATTAATCAACAATAAGGTAATAATTATTCCCTTTTGTTTACACTGACAAATAAATGAATAAATCACTAAAAAAAATAATGAAATTAATAAATAAATAGTAATAAATAGTAACACACACACACACACACACACACACACACACACACACACACACTTACAAGATAAATAAATAATGTATTATTTATATTTTCAGATACCTGAGAGAGAGAGAGAGAGAGAGAGAGAGAGAGAGAGAGAGAGAGAGAGAGAGAGAGAGAGAGAGAGATACGTGTGTGTGTATAGATGTGTATGTGTGTGTGTGTGTGTGTGTATAGATGTGTGTGTGTGCATAGATGTGTATGTGTGTGTGTGTGTATAGATGTGTATGTGTGTGTGTGTGTGTGTGTGTGTGTGTGTGTATAGATGTGTGTGTGTGTAGTTTTATATATATAACTATAATATTAATAACACTAACCTATAACAATAACAATAACCAACAATAACAATAACCATAACCATAACAATAACCAATAATAACAATAAACAACAAT
>JAWZYT010003305.1:0-25159 GCA_034508575.1 Petrolisthes manimaculis
TATGAAAGTCATCTTAAATCTTCACTCTATCTGGGATTTACTGGCCGCCTCACTACCACACCTCAAATCGAGTGGAAGTAAGGCACACACACACACACACACACACACACACACACACACACACACACACACACACACACACACACACACACACACACACAGACACACGCACACACACACACATGAAAGGCACAGTATAACACAATATGTAATTACACACACACAACACAAACATGTACAAACAAACTATATGTAACATTCACACACAGAATACATATACACACAAACACACAAAACTAATCGAGCTCACACACATACAAAACCAAATACACACATACACACAAAACCAAACTCACACACACACACAACTAAACTCACCCGCTCACATACATACATACACACATACACACACACAGTCCCCCCCCCCCCACCCTCGCCCCCTGGAATCAATGCAAATACAGCCCCACTATTCAGCCCCTCCGGAACTGATAGGCCAGGGGGGGGGGGGAGCACAGGGGGGGAGGGGGGCATAAACCTTCAGCAGGGAGACTCTCATTGGGGTTTAATTTTTCGGAAAGTAATAAATTTGGGTTTTAAAAAGAAGGGAGGGAAAGGGAAGGGAAGAGAAGGGATGGTGCATTAGGGGGGGAGGGAGGGGGGGTGTGGATGAGGGGGAGGTGGATGAGGGGAATGGAGGGGATGGTGGATGAGGGAGGGAAGGTGGATGAGGGGGAATGGAGGTGATGGTGGATGAGGGAAAGGGAGGGAGGGGATGGTGGATGAGGGAGGGAAGGTGGATGAGGGAAAGGGAGGGAGGGAAGGTGGATGAGGGGGAATGGAGGGGATGGTGGATGAGGGAGGGAAGGTGGATGAGGGAAAGGGAGGGAGGGAAGGTGGATGAGGGGGAATGGAGGGGATGGTGGATGAGGGAGGGAAGATGGATGAGGGAGGGAAGGTGGATGAGGGAAAGGGAGGGAGGGAAGGTGGATGAGTGGGAATGGAGGTAGAGGTCGATGAGGGGAAGGGAGGGGAAGGGAGGTGGATGAGGGAAAGGGAGGGAGGGGATGTGGATGAGTGGGAATGGAGGTAGAGGTGGATGAGGGAAAGGAAGGGATGGTGTATAAGGAACAGGGATTGGAAGGGAAGGGATGGTGGATGAAGGGACAAGGAAGGGAAGGGAGAGACGGTGAATGAGGGAAAGGGAGGGACGCTGGATGAGGGAAGTAGGGATAAGAGGGAGTTAGGGAAGAGAAGGGAGGGGGTGAGGGAAGGGAGGGGGTGAGGGAAGGGAGGGGGCGAGGGAAGGGAGGGGGCGGAATTAGAAAGAGGCTAACAACAGACGTAGGGGATTATAGGGATGGGGGTTAAGGGGAGGTAGAGGGGAAGAGGGGAAAGAGGTAATGAGGTAGAATGTAAGAGAAAGGGTTAGAGGTGATAGTGCAAGTGATGGTGAAAGTGTAGGATAGTGATGGTGGTGATGGTGATAGATATATACAGCAGTGATGGTGATGATGGTGTGGTGGTGTAGGATAGTGATGGTAGCGGTGATGGTGTTTGAGATAATATATTCAGCAGTGATGGTGGTGATGGTGTATAGGAAAATGGTTCTGTATGGTAATGGTAATGGTGGTGGTGATGGTGTATAGGAAAATGGTTCTGTATGGTAATGGTAATGGTGGTGGTGATGGTGATGTTGGTGTTTTGGTAGCTGTAGCCAATAATATAATAATTACTGCTGTCGCTGCTTTAATGGCTATTATGGAAATTAAATTAAACTGCGCTGTAATTGGCACATGTGGCTGTCATACATTAACTCTTTTATAGTGTATTAATAAGTCAGTTTTTTATACAGAATTCAATAAGTAACTTTTTCCATGGAGTAAAATAAATAGGAACCCTAATGTTTTTGTTTTTGTTGTTATTGGTTTTTTTATAATAAGTCATTTTTTATTTTTATACAGAATTCAATAAGTAACTTTTTCTCATGGAGCAAATAAATAGGAACTCTAATGTTTTTGTTGTTGTTGTTGTTTTGTTTTATTAACGAGCCTTGTATGCTGTATATATTAATTTGTATTCTGTAAGTTAATTAATTCACTGTATTGTATTTTTTTTTTTTTAAGGGGAAGATTTTCTTGTTGGTAGATTGGAAGGTCACTGATTCCTCCAAAAACGATGCCACGAAACAGATCCCCTATTTGTATACCATTAAGAGGGAATTGTTTTTGTGTGTGTTGGTAAATCTGGAGCAACTGATTCCTCCAAACTATTCCAAGCAACAGAACACTATATTATTTTTTTTCATATGTTTTTTTTTCCTGGCTGGCAAACTTTGGAGGAATCAAGGCACTCCAAAGTAACAAAAGTTAATTCATTATCACCTTAAGGGGGTGTGTGTGGGTAGGGGACAGGCTTCGGGGGAGACTGGGGGGGTGCGGGAATAGGGGGACAGGCTTGGGATGGGTAGAAAGCCTGTCCCCCTATTCCCGCACCCCCACTAACCCCCCAGAACCCCCCCCCCCAAGCCTGTCCCCCAACTTCTGCACCCCCCAAGCCTGTCCCCGTATTCCCACACCCCCTTAAGGTCCTCAGTTTCAAGACCAAGTTTGGAGGATTCAGAGTCCTTTCAATTCACCAACGAGTGTGTGTTCCTTTTAGGGGGTAATTCTTTTTTGTTACATTGGAGTGCCTTGATTCCTCCAAAGTATGCCAAGAATCAGGACCAGAAGAGCAAAAATAAGTGTTCTGTTGCTTGGAATAGTTTGGAGGAATCTGTATCTCTACAACTTACCAATGACAGATCAAGAGCCCCATGCAACACGATCGATGCAAAGAAATCAATATAAAAAAAATGCACAAACAGACAAAAAAATAACTAACCTAATCAAAACTACAACTTTCCGTCGGAGATAAAAATAAGTGAAAATGATAATGTTTGGGCAACGTGTAAAAAAAAAAAAAAAAAAAAAAAAAAAAAAAAAAAAAAATACACACATACACACAATAAACAGAAAAATAGTCGACAAAATAAATATCAAAACCCAAACTGCAGGAACTTAAACCCATGGGGACATTTCAGCGACCACTGCCTCCCCTTCCACTCCCCTCCAAACCTTCCCTCCCATTCCAACCCTTTCCTTCCACTCCCCTCCACTTTCCTCCCGCCGTCATTCCCCTCCCCTCCCGTCCACTTCAAACCTCCCCCCCCCCTCCACTTCCCTCCCACTCCAACCCTCTCCATTTCCCCCTTCCCTTCTTAATCCTTCTCTTCCCAACCTTCCACTCCCGTCCCCTCCAAGCCTTTCCCTCCCTTCCCTTCCAAACCCTTCTCCTTCTCTCCCTTCCCTTCCAAACCCTTCTCCTTCCCTTCCCAATCATTTTCATCCCTCCCTTCCCAATCATTTTCATCCCTCCCTTCCCTCCCCAATCATTCTCTTCCCTTCCCTCCCCCTTCCCTCCTTGTCCCCTCTCCTCGTGTTGTCCTGGTACCGGAAGAATCAAAGCGTTATAACCCTGGCTGTGTATACGTGTGTGTTGGCCTCGTTCGGTTGTCAGTGCCTCGTGTACGCGTGCTTGTCCCGTGTATGTGTATTCTATTATTCACCCGTGTATGTGAAGGTTGTCTCCCTGGTCGTATACAGTACATGGACGTGTTTCGTGTACGTATTTGTTATGCAATGTGTTCGTGGAGAGATGTTCCGCATACACAAGTGCACACATCAATCACAACAAATGCACTTACACACACAAAAGTATGTACACACACACACACACACAGAACTACAGTGGTGGCCAAAACGTCGAGCACCCATTATAATACATCTACATATACAGTACATGCCCACACACGTGTATCTACACACACAAACATACAGGGGAAAAGCTTTCACTCCACAAACACACATCCATATTCACAGGAAAGAGGTACGTGCGACCACACACACACACACACACACACATATATATATACACACACAACATAAACACACACACACAACACACACACAAACACACAACACACACACACACACACACACACACACACAAAATTGGTTCAACAATGGTTCCCCAGACTACACCCCACTTCAGGACATCCTTGACAGACTGCAAACATGGACTGCAGCAAATAACGTTACAATAAATGACGCCAAGACTGTGGTGATGAACTTCAGCACCTCCACAATCCCAGTACCACCACCAGCTGTCACCATAGGAACCAACACCCTCCAAGTTGTTGAGTCAACCAAACTCCTCGGCATCACTGTGGACTCCAGACTCAACTGGAAGCAGCATATTAACAACACAGTCAAGTCTGCATCCTACAAGTTGTACATGCTCAGAAGACTGAAATCCCTAGGAATGCCACAACGCGAATTACGGGGTATATATACAATCTTTATTCTCCCTAAACTTGGCTATGCTTCAGTAGCTTGGTCCTCGTCCCTCTCTCTCACCCAACAACGTCAGCTTGAGAGAACACAGAAACGGGCCTGTAGGATAATTCTAGGTGAGGCCTACACCACCTATGAGGAAGCCCTTACTACCCTGGAGCTGACAAGCCTCTCCCATCTACACCTACAAACCCTCAGGGAGTTTGGGAAGAAACTCCTAAACAATGAGAGACACAGGTCACTACTTCTTCTTCTTCAACGTGCCGTGTCCCTGAAGACGTTGACGACCACGGCAGACCACAACTCTCTATCTCGCGACATCTGCGTGTTAGTGGTTCCCAAGCGTAGGTCAGCAGTATTGGAGCATCATGTGACGGGTGTAAGTCTGAGAGTCTAAGTGACTCATATAAGTAAGTATCAAGTAAGTTATTATAAGTAGCCCTCTAATGAAGGTGAAACCGGAACAATGCTCGGCCACTACCATCCTTCGCCCTCGAAGGAACATTTATAATAATTTACATGTTGTTATATAAGGGGATTATTATCTTCTGGCATATCTTTCCAGGTTGATTATTAATATTTTCCCTATTAAACTTAAGATTTAAATATATAGATATTATTATTATTGGAATACATGCAGTCTGTAGATGTACTTTATTATTTCTACAGATAGTAATTAATATTACATGTCCAATATACATTATGGGTAATACATCCTATCTAAATGTGTAGTGGTGTGTAATTAGCCTATACATTTGTATCCTCATTACCTTGTGACACTTGTCTTTGCCGTTCGTGAGCTAATAATTGTTGGTACCAAGCATACACCTTCCGTATACACCAGCTAAATACAATAGTACAACAATTAACATTAGTGCAGGTATGATGTGTAGAGGTAATACAACTTCTCTTAAGAGATGTAAAGGTAACAAATTATTCAACTTTGAGGTAAACTCTGAGTCTATTAAAAATTGAAGGATCTTTATGTTATCTAAAAAAAAATTATGTTATCTATAGAGATGTTTTCTACAAGGTTAACTCTGACATTAACTCTGTAGAAAGTGTGGACACAAAAAAGCTTTATGGTGATGAGTAGGTAAGTTAAGAAAAATGTTCATTTCTAATCTCACAATGACCCTGAGCCATATAATAACCATCCACCCAAACGTGTTGGACTTACCATTGCTAAATAATATCACACTTATTCTCTGTTTTTATAGTAGTAGTGGTTAGTACTGAAGTGCTCATGGTAGGAAATATTACTGACAGTTTTGAAAGTACAGTAAGATGTGGGAAAAGTTGAGTCTGGCATTATGAATGAAAGGTCACACTGTGCCTGGTTTGCTAAATTCCAAGCAAACATATAACCAGGACATACAGTACATGCAAGTGTAAGTATGATGTGCGACAGTCATCCAATGAATGTTTGTCCAAAGTGTCTATGGCAGTATAATCTTCAGATGAGACTATGTATGACTTGTCTACAACCAGCAGGGTATTAATTACTCTTAATTGGAAATGGTCGTACTTCCCAAATATTAATTGACGTTTTTGACTTATAAGGAATATTTAAGACTTTTCCTCTATGTTCAACCAAAGTACCTGGCCAGAGTACTTGGGCTGTAACTTCTTTTTGTTGGGCAAGTGAAACAAGTGCTATACCCAGCAAAAACTGTAATAGAATCTTGTCTCAGTTAGAATGAGTCCAATGATAGAGTAGTAATATTCCACGTCAGATAGGGTAAATATAGGGTTAAGCTTTTAAGTTTTTATAGCTATTTCCACTGCTGCCTGCGACTGCCATAGAAGTAACAACTTCGAGTTTACTCTACCCAATCCAGTATCTACCAAGTCACTTATGACTACTTTGTTTAAATAATTAAGTTACTTAACAGCTATGTCAATGGCTGCTATGTACTCACTAATTAATTGGATGAGTTCAATGTTAGGTATTATTCCAATTAATTCGTTTAGCACAGAAGATAGTTGGTTAGTTAGTTCGTTCAATTATTTCATGGGTTTGTGTCGTAGGTGTTGCCGAGCTTCTTAAGTTCGAATGACAATTCTTTTCTGTTGTCCTAGGGTAGTAATTACCCCCCCTAGTTTCTTACCTAAGACAGTGACATCATCGGCCAGAGCTTCTTAAGTTTGAATGACAATTCTATTCTGTTGTCCTAGGGCAGTAATTACCCCCCCTGGTTTCTTACCCAAGACAGTGACATCATCGGCCAAAGCTTCTTAAGTTTGAATGACAATTCTTTTCTGTTGTCCTAGGGCAGTAGTTACCTCCCCTAGTTTCTTACCTAAGACAATGACATCATCGGCCATTGCTGTCCCAACAACTGGTTACTCAACAAACCCATAAAATTAAAAAAAAAAGGCCACGTCTCTGACGACGAGCATGAGCAGTTTCTATATGTCTGTGTAATCTGATACATGTTGTCCAAGGTCTAAAATTATCTTTGGCATTTTTAGCAATCCGTGAACTTCCAGTTGTATGTACAGTAACTAAATCTTCCACTATCAAGACTTTTACTCTATTTTCAACCAAAGCACCTGAAGCGCACCTGGCTTCAGTACTTGGGCTGTAACTGCTGTTTGTTCGGCAAGTGTAACACGCGCTATACCTAGCAAAAACAGTAATAGAATCTTGTTTCCCATTTGAAATAAATGTCATTATTTAGTTTATGTTGCAGACCTTAGTTTTTGTCTGTGTGTGTTTGAAGACAGATATGTGGGAGTGGAGGTTAGCATTTCTTGTGCTTGTGCTGTTTATATTTTAGATGGTTCATTTAAGTTTATCTGTTTACTCCTATCTACATGCATTATTTCTACCTTCCCCGTTTTTATACATTTTATTTTTATTTTATTTCTATTTCCATGGTGATGTCAATTATTTCATACGGACCAACAAACTTTGGAGTTAACTTTGATACTCTTTCTGGGGATTTTATCATGACATTTTCCCCTACAGCAATATCTATCTTCATTCACAGCTTGAGTATGTTGTTTGATCAACATCTCCTGCCTACTACCTTTTAGGTGATTCCTGACTTCCTTATGGATGTTATTAAACACTTGTAGTCATCCATATTATATGCTGGAGGAAAATTTCCAGTAATGATTTAATATGGAAGTCGTTTGTCTGTTAAATAGAATCTGTTGAGGGGACTTGCCCACTGATGAGTTTATGGAACCTTTAATGGAGGCAGCTGTAAAGAATTCCAGTCTTCCCATGATCCGTGCATAGGATTAGCCATTTGTCGCAAAACTTCAAGTATCTTGCGATTGCTTGCTGGATGATGTGCTGTTATAAAAGTTTGCTTTATATGATATTGATCACATATGTTGCGTAACAATTATTAGTAATTTCTTTACCATTGTCGGTTAGTATCACCCTAGGTGTGGTGTACTGACAAATTAAATTCGTTACCTTCGTTAAATTCGCTTGTGTGGTAAGCTTAGTATATTTATACCAGTTACATCCCATGTTTTTCAGGTATTGGGTAATTTAAAATTGGAGCTGGGCCCATTGTATTACCTTTATGAGCATGACATGATTCACAATTCTTAATATGTTTCTGGTTTGTGGATGATTATGCATTAGTGTTAGTACAGTCTTGATTAGTGTATCAGGGACTACTACTTGTGAAGAAATGTTAGTCTGTTTCTCAAGTTTCCTGAACAAAGTGTCATCTATTACCTCAAACTGTGTTAGTGGAATGGGTAACTCCGGTAGGTTAGTTTCTTCGTCCCCTGGAACCAAAGCATAAATGACCCTTGCCCAAAATTTATCTTTCTTTTGTTCAGTTCTAACAAGTTCCACATTGAAGTCTACATCACTGTTAGTGGGAATGACAGCAGCAGCTGATATATTGCGAGATAAGGCATCTGCAACTTTATTAAAACGCCCCGGAAGATATTTAATTATAGGCTGAAACTCTGAGATACCATCTGGCTAACTGACCTGTCAATTTTTTTTTTTTCTTTACCATGAATACGATGATAGGATACCCTAGAATTATTTCCCTGAAGGTCTTTAAGGCCCAAACCACCGCTATAGCTTCCAAATTCGAGAGGCTATATTTCTTCTCTGTATCCTTCACCACCCGACTGGGATATACACAAGCCCTGCAACATCCTTCTTTGGTATGCTGCATAAGGACAGGGCGTAAACCATCGTTTGATGCTTCAGTACAGAGAGAAAACGGAAGGTTCTGGGTAACTTAAGATAGGAGTAGAATGTAAGCTAAGTTTAACTGATCAAAGCTATCCTACTCTGTTTGTGACCACTTAATTCGATATCTTTCTTCAGGAGTCTTATTAGTGGGTTGGCTATTTTAGCAAAATTCATTATGAATGACTTGTTATATGAACCTAATCCAAGGAAACTCCTTATTTACTTTACTGTAGTAGGTTGAGAAAATTCCTTTACTACTTTAATCTTGGAATCCAAAGTGTGAATTCCTTTACTATTTACTTTATGACCCAAAAAACTCTATTTCAGCCTTAACTTTTAATCCAACATCCTGCAGTCGCTGAAAAACTCTATCCAGTTCTGAAGGTGTGAATTTACATCAGGCTGACAATAATTAAGTCATCTGGGTATGCAGGTTTGGATTGGTCATTTAATTCTACTTGCCAATATCCACTAAGTCAAGACTAGTAAAGACTTGGTTATTTTCCCCCAATCTCCCTGAGGATATCTTTAATTAAGCACAGGTAATGGGCACCTATCCTTGACAGTTTTCTCATTTATCTTCCTAAAATCTATAACAGGACGGAATTCACCTGTTTTCTTAGATACTAAAAATAATGGGCTGTTATAAGGACTGTTTGAAGGTTCAATTATTCCTTCTTTTGACATATCATCCACCATTGTATTCATTATTTGCCTCTGACTATGAGGTAATCTATAAGCTTTAACATATACTGGATCTGTGTCAGTTAATTTTATATGATGTTTTACTAGTGTTGTTTTCCCCAACCGTTCACCAGGTAAGGCAATAGCCGACCTGTGATTAGCTAATGTGTGTAAAAGCTGTGTACGATGTGAAGGAAAATCATTTACTTTTACATGCTCACTTAATTCATTAGTAGTTTTCGTAAATTGCAATTCATCAACAATGTGTATGTTGGCTAAGGGAGGAGATTCTTTTTCCACTCTATGGGTTTAATATACACAAGAAAGTCACTTATATAAGTACCTGGTTTAATGTTCACTGCCAAATTAACCTTGTTAAAAATTAGAGCTTCAATGAAGTTGTCTTCTTGTATCAGAGAAATTATGGACATAATGACATTAATTATTCTACATGTTTCACTTAAGGATATGGTTTGATTTCCTTCAATTATCCCCTTTCACTTGTACCTTAATGATAGAAAACCCTTTACTTAGTAAATGAGTAGTACTTTTGACTGTGCCTGTCAGTTTAATGTGTGACTCACATTCTCCCTTGAGTGCCCCAGCACCCAGCTGGCTGGTGACTGATGACTCAGAGGTCAACATGTCAACATGGGTACAGCCGACCTTGAAAGATAATTAACTGTAGTGAGATTGCAATGTCAAGGTTATGTTCGATTAATTCTTTTAACTCAATAGACCATCAGTTGGTTAACTGAAGTTTTCACAGTTATAGAAGGTACATTCTAGTCTATGACTACTTAATGAAAGTGTGATAGGAAATTGTACTATTCCTTTAGTGACTAGTCTACTACCAGATAAGGCAGTTAAATGTTTAAATCTGATGGCTGGATAGTCCATCGTTACTGCGGGTTTTCCCTTAACAGCCGTTTAAATGTTACTTCAGAAAGTAAAGGAGACACAAGCTCCTGTATCTACAGCTAGAGAAACATTTGTATTCCCCATGTTACAAGGAAGTGAAAGAATATCCACTTTAACCAAAGCAGCAACAAGTATATTTATTTATTATGTAATTAATGTGAAGTGTTTTGTTTGTTAAAATCTTCACCTGTTTTTGCACATTTGTTATTGACTTCATACCTGGCATTCAACGTTACTCTACATTTATCTGTGTTATGTGTCACACTGTTATGAATAATGCAAAACTGATTACTTGGCTTGTTGTTACTTTCACTTACTACATTATTATTATTATTATTATTCTTACTTTTGGCATTTGAGAGATTATTCTTATCAAAGTAACATTTTTCTAGGCTGTGTCCATATTTCCTACAGATCATACAATAAGGCTTCTTCTTCGCGCTCTGTGGTGTGAAGTTTGTAGTGTGTGGTGTGTGTGAAGTGCTTGGTTGAGTGTTTGTGTGTGTGTTTACAGCTACAGGTAGGGCTCTAGGTACATTTACTTGTTTGTTCAACCACTCTGACCCCCATAAGAGTTGTTTAGCATTGCTAATGGTCGAACCTACTAACGCTAGAGTCCTACTTAGTTTGACTGTTACACAATTACTCACTATACTTCTAACCATTCTGTGTACCCCTGCTAGTGGACTGCCTAACTGCCCCCTACCGATAACATCTATGAGGCTTTCACAACATAGAAGAAAATTAAATAAGATATCTGGATGGGTGAGTGCAGTTGCGGTCAGTAATGTCCTAGCAATGAAGTCTGGTTTACTATGTCCACTTACGAAGCTTATGTTGTCATTTGTAGTCTGTAGTAACTGGAATATGCACATGAAAATTACAACCTTAAGAAAAAAATGGACAATATAAGTTACAATGTCCCAAGTGACTGATTTCACTGCATGAGTTTGGGATGAAACATTAGTAATAGTAGATGAAGTGTTATTATTAGTTGCCATTGTTGTTGTTGTAGTTATTATTCGTTGCCACGGTGTATGATGAAGTGTTAATTGCTATTTTGTTGATGAAGTGTTAGTTTGTGAAGCCGTAGAATAAGTACGTTCTGATCTCGTGTTACTAGGTGAAGTTACTAAGTGTTATCAGGTGTAGGTTAGTAGTAACGAGTCAGTTAATTATGTAGATTTAGTAGGAAGAATATTAGTGGTTAATTCTCTACCTTGTATGTCTAAATCTAATGCAATAATATTTACTCAAAAGAGAAGTTGCACTTTGTATAATACTTACACTTTAATTAGTTATCTCGGTTGAATCAACTAAGCTTCCACTACTTTGTTAGTATTGCCAAGCTACGTGTTCGCTTGCTTAACTAGTGTTAGTTATAGTGCGGTAGTATACGTATTCTTTCACTCATTCCCTGTCACTTTTTGCTTGAAAAATAACAAGAACACATCTGTATATATACGTGAAGGCATACGCACATATTAATACTCACAATTATGAATACATAGAATGTGTAATGAGGAAATATTGTTAAATACGTGTACATATAATATTATATCCTAGTGTGATGATGTAGGATTGTGTGTGTTATATATTTGTAATATATAATTATATGTACCTAGCACTGACCATATTATAGGAATAAACGTTGTTGTAGTAGGTTATTATTTCAGTTGTAGTCGCGATGACGTACCATAACCAAGCTTACGTCCTTCCTTAGTTGTGAAGTTTTGAGTTGTGAGTTATAATCCCGTAAGATGAAGTTGAAGTTCGATTATCACTTCCCTTGACTATACTGTATGGTTAAGTATAGAAGGTATAGTGATGTAGTGATGTCGTACCATAACCACGCCGACGTCCTCAGTAGTTGTTGTTGTTGTGGTTAAAATCAGCTGGCAGAGTGACAATGAGTATAACGATGACGTAATAGCCACGAGTGTGTGGTGTAAGGTGGCAGAGTCGATGACGTCACCATTGGCTACTGTATGTGAGGGGTGGAGAGAGGCTAGCTTGTTGTGGCTAAGAGGTGCTGAATCGGGTTGACCCAGTGTGACCTCTTGCAATCACTCTCCTCTCGCTCTCACTCATGTAACCTCTTCTCACTCTGTCTCGCTAACTTCACTTCTCTTACTTTCTCTTTTACCCTTTTATTATTTTGTGCTCCTTTCTCGGATTCCTTGCTTTTTACTGTTTGTATTTCTCTTTTATTATAAACCATTTACTTCGTATTCCACCGCTGTTCACCAAATGTTCTGGTGTAAGAAAGACTTACTTACTTCCAAACATATGAGTCGATAGGGTAGGGTGGCTGGCGACTGGTTTGTCTTTATAGTGTCTTTGTTGT
Organism: Petrolisthes manimaculis; assembly: GCA_034508575.1. Lineage (NCBI taxonomy): Eukaryota > Metazoa > Arthropoda > Malacostraca > Decapoda > Porcellanidae > Petrolisthes > Petrolisthes manimaculis. Next base: position 12,524 of record JAWZYT010003305.1, read on the forward strand.
CTCTTCGGAGTTTGATTTTAATTATTAGGTTTTCTATAACTATTATGGTTGAGAAGATACAACAAGGTTAAAGTAGTTTACTCACTTTTTATTTATAACACGAGTTAGTATACAGAGTCACAATATGTAGCTTGCACGGGTTTAAGCTAGGCTAGGAAGCTAACTTTAAAGAGAGATAACACGCTAGAGTAACCTGTGATCGGATCGGTTATCTGTAGCTAACTGAGAGCTATAGGAGCGCAACTAGGGCGCTTCCCTTGTGTATGATATGAACTGTGTCGTCACTTTATGCTAGCGTGTTAGTGGTTCCCAAGCGTAGGTCAGCAGTATTGGAGCATCATGTGACGGGTGTAAGTCTGAGAGTCTAAGTGACTCATATAAGTAAGTATCAAGTAAGTTATTATAAGTAGCCCTCTAATGAAGGTGAAACCGGAACAAGCAGATGGGCTGGTGTGACGCCACCTCCAATCTCCTCCACTATCCCATCCATAAACTTGATGCGAGGACGACCTCTTCCCCTTCTTCCTTCAATCTTCCCTGTCAGGCTCAGGTTCTCCAATGCTTCTCTCCTCATGACATGTCCCAGGAACTCAGTCTGTCTTCTTCTAATTTCTTTTAACAATTTTCTCCCGGTGTTAATCCTTCGCAATACTTCAATATTAGTAACCCTCGCCGTCCAGGGAATCTTGAGGACCCTTCTCCAAACAAACATCTCCAGTGCCTCCAGCCTTCTCCTTGTGTCACAGTTCAGAGTCAATGTCTCACATCCGTACAACAGCTCTGACCAAATGTACGTCTTCACCATCCGTTTTCGGGCATCGAGGGATATGTGTGTATTTACCAAGAGCCTCTTCATCCTGGTGAAAGCTCTTTTTGCCAATGCAATCCTCCTTTTTATTTCACCCACACATCTGGCGTCTGCATTGATTTGGCTCCCAAGATAGACAAACTTGTCCGCTTGTTTCACGGCTTCACCTCTGATCCTGATGTTACACTCCCTATCCTCTGAGCTTTTCGACACGACCATCACCTCCGTCTTGCCAATATTGATCTTCAATCCTCTCCTTTCACCAGCAGCATCCGCTCTGTCAACCAAGTTCTGCAGTTTTTCCTTGGTATCTGCTATCAACACAGTATCATCTGCGTACCTAATGTTGTTTACATTCACTCCGCCAACTTTTATACCTTCCACGTCTCTGAGATCCTGGAGGGCTGCCTCACTGTACAGATTGAACAGTTCAGGAGAGAGGACACATCCCTGCCTGACTCCTCGCCGTATCTCTATCCACTCACTCAGGTCACCCCCTACCCGCACTGCAGCAATCTGGTTCCAATAGAGGCTCTGGATGATCCTCAAGTCCTTTCCATCCACGTTTACACTTCTCAGATCATCAATCAGCTTCTCATGTATAACTCTATCGAATGCTTTTTCATAATCGATGAAACATAAGTAGAGGTCTTTTTGTACTTCAATTGCTCTTTCTGATAACATTCTTAATACAAATATTGCGTTTCTGGTTCCTTTTCCTTCGATAAAACCGTACTGCTCCTCTGGGATGTTCTGTCTAATCTTCGCTCGTATTCTATTCAAAATTATCCGGAGAACTATTTTCGTTATCTGACTCATGACACTCAGCGTTCTATATTTTGCACACTCCACTGTTCCTTCCTTTTTTGGGATGTTCACAAAAATCGATTTACTCATCTGGGATGGTATAATTCCATTGTCATAAATTTTGTTTGCGATGTCCGTCAACATCTCCAAAGAAAAGTCCTCCAAAGCTCTCAACATCTCCACAGACACTCCATCCTCTCCGACAGCCTTTCCATTCTTCATTCTACACATAGCCTGCCTCACCTCCTCCACCATTATAGGCGGGCCTTCCATATTGTTGTTGTTGTTATCATACTCTTCGGGTCTATCTTCATCTGCAAACAACTCGCCGACATACTCCTGCCATCGCAGCATAACGTCTTCCTTTTCTATAGCCATCGTCCCATCCTTCCTCTTCACTCCAACTCCCGCTTGTAGTCCCTTGCCTCCCGTCATTTCCCTCACTCTGTCGTACATTGCTGGATTATGTCTACGATGTAAGTCTTCTATCTCATCACACTGTCTATTTATCCATGCCTCTTTAGCTTCAGTGCATTTTCCCTTAATCAATCTTTCGAGTCTCCTATATTCAACTTCATCTCTTCCTTTGAAGTGTCTTCTCTGGTCCATAAGCTCCAATATTTCCTCTGTCATCCACTTCTGTCTACATCGTCTTTCCTTTGATGGAATCAACTCTTCTACAGATTCCGTTATGGCTCTCTGTAGGAAATCCCATTGTTCTTCAGGGTCATTACCACCATCATCACATTCATCCACTAAGGCATTATATTTGTTTCTAGTCTCTACTTTATATCTCTCTCGTAATTGTGTGTTTGTCTCAAGACACTTCCAATCCCTCCTCTCCAGTCTTTTCATTTTTTCAATCTTTTTCAACTTAACCTGCACAGTGGCCACCAACAGCGTGTGGTCCGAGCCACAGTCTGCTCCAGGGTAAGTTTTGACACCCTTAAGTGCATTCCTGAACCTTCTTTTAATAGTAATGTAATCTATTTGCGACCTGTAATTATCACCGGGGCTTCTCCATGTCCATAAGTTCCTCTTGTGGTGTCGGAACCAGGTGTTGCCAATTATCATGTCTTTATCTTCACACCAGTCAGCCCACCTCTGCCCTCTGTCGCTCCTTGCTCCCAGTCCAAAGGGCCCAACAGTACTTCCGCTTCTTCCTTCTCCAACTCGGGCATTCATATCACCGAGTAGTATTATAATATCTGTAGACTTACATTGATTCATAACTTCTTCAACTTGGTCATAAAATTCATCCACATTTTCTTCATCTGCTTGCTCTGTTGGAGCGTAAACCACTATCAAAGCCATATCCAGAGGTTTGCCCTTTAACTTGACCAGCAAAACTCTGTCTGACTTAGGCCAATATCCTGATACACATCTTGATATTTTTCTCGACAATAACAAACCAACTCCTCTCTCTGCTGTCTCTCCTCCTGAATATATGGCGGAGTAATGCTCTCTCTCCTTGATACCAGCTCCAGTCCACCTCATCTCCTCCACAGCAAGAATATCAATCTGGAGTCTGTCCATCTCTCTCTCAACATTGTCAAGCTTACCCAGTTGGTTAAGGGTTCGCACATTCCAGGTACCAATTGTCATTCTAGACCTTTTGTCAACAGTCGCCTGATGACGGACGGACATCACCTGTGACACATGATCATTCCGACCGGGCGAAGTAACCACAACCATACTATTTGGTGGGTTCCCATTAACGCCGTTCGCGAGATTTTCTTCAGTTGTATCTGTCATAGTTTTTCTTGGATGATACGTGGTAGGGTCTCCAGGTCCTTTCCACGGTGACAGCCGATAACTCCTATGCGCCGAGCTCGCCTCCTGTGTGTCACACACTTTGCTGTCGCACCTTCGTCACCATTGACTCTGACCGAGTTCTTCTGCTGACTCTGCTGCTCCAGTCTTCACCTATTAGGGTTGGCGTTCCCCATACTGTGGATGTACATCCATCCACAGTACCCCTCATCTGGTTTAGCCCATCAGCCGAGATGGTTGCCCGGGGTGTGGCCGCTGTCCTAGGCTAAACAGCTTCTTGGAGCCACAGATGAGAGTTGGGTCCTTAATACTAAAACACACTTATCTTACATTAAGTAAGATACGGCTAGCATGCAAAGTAATCATAAGGACCCCACTACTACCTGAGGATAATCCCCGGTCAAGGATTAATGTCCGTCACCACAATAAAATCAAACCTATTAGGGCCGTGACGGACAGATATAGAAAAAGTGCCATCCCAACTATTGTATCCCTAATTAACCATGATAAATAATACATGTATGTACTGTATATGTGAGTATGTGTACGTATGTGTATGTATATGTGTGTACATGTGTGTAGTAGATATGTATATGTATGTATGGGTATATGTCTATGTGGATGTATATGTGTGTACATGTGTGTAGATATGTATATGTATGTATGGGTATGTGGGTGCATGTGGATGTATATGTGTATATATGTATGTGTATGTATGTATATAAATTTATATGTGTATGACAGCGTAATGAATGTATTTATGTTTATATGTTTGTGAGGATTACTTAGTTGGTAAGGATAACTTAATTTAATTTAATTTAAGCTAAACACTCCATTCCATTTTCACCATTATCTGTAACTGTATATTTTCAGCCCATGGCTGCCTTTTTCTGAAATAAACCGTTTATTATTATTATTATTATTATTAATTTGGAGCAAGCACTAAACCTCTCGCAGACGACCCCCAATAAAAATGATGAAGCAAACGTAGTATTTACAAAGACGACCCCCTATAAAAATGATGTTGTTAAAGTTGTATTTTTACACACGACCACTTTCAAAAATGATGATGCTAACATTGTATATTTACCGACGACCCTCTATAAAAATGATGATGCCAATGTTGTCTTTCCTTCCTTTTATTAACGTTGTTTTTCTTGTCTATTATTTTCAGTGTTGAGGATGGTGACACGTGGTGAGGGTGGTGGGCGTAGAGGAACTCAGCCCCCTCCGCTGCTGCTACTCCTGCTGTCCCCTTTCTTCCTCCTCCTCCTGTTTCTCCTGCTGCTCCTTCTAGTGGGGGTGGTGGGGACGGTGGGGGCGGGGTCTTCCTCCTCCTCCTCCTCTTCTTCTTCGTCCTCCTCCTCCTCCTCCTCTTCCTGTGACATCTCCGAGTACACGTGTGATGATGGTAGCTGTGTTACTCTGAGCTTCTTCTGTGATGGTGTGGCTCACTGTCCTGACTACACTGATGAGCCCCCGGGATGTTCAGGTGAGACGTGTGTGTGTGTGTGTGTGGGAGTGTGTGTGTGTATTGTGTGTGTGTGTGTGTGTGTATTGTGTGTGTGTGTGTGTGTGTGTGTCTGTGTGTGTGTGTGACTTGAGGTGGGACGAGTGTTTTTTATGTATGTGTGTGTGTGTGTGTGTGTGTGTGTGTGTGTGTGATTTGAGGTGGGACGAGTGTTTTTTATGTATGTGTGTGTGTGATTAGGTGGGACGAGTGTTTTTATCTACATGTGTGTGTGTGTTTGTATTATTTTCCCTCTCCAAATTTTCGAACCTTTCACTTCATTTTTCACCATACATTTTTCCAGATCCCTTATTCTCTCTTTCACTTTTTTCATTATTATCATTTCACGATCGTCTTTGTCCCTTGATGAGAGAGAGAGAGAGAGAGAGAGAGAGAGAGAGAGAGAGAGAGAGAGAGAGAGAGAGAGAGAGAGAGAGAGAGAGAGAGAGAGAGAGAGAGAGAGAGAGAGAGAGAGAGAGAGAGAGAGTGAGAGAGAAGAGAGAGAGAGAGAGAGAGAAGAGAGAAGAGAGAGAGGAGAGAGAGAGAGAGGAGAGAGAGAGAGAGGAGAGAGAGAGGAGAGAGAGAGAGGAGAGAGAGAGAGGAGAGAGGAGAGAGGAGAGAGAAGAGAGAGAGGAGAGAGAGAGAGAGAGAGAAAGAGAGAGAGGAGAGAGAGAGAGGTGAAATATAAGAGCTAATTAGCGGAATATGTGAGTGTGTGGTGATGATGATGATAGAGATGATGATGATGATGGATGTTATCTTGAAAAGTCCTGGTTGCGACAGAGAGAGGTGTGTGTGTGTGAGGTGGGATGAGTGGTTTTTTGTACATGTGTGTGTGTGTGTGTGTGTGTGAGGTGGGATGAGTGGTTTTTTGTACATGTGTGTGTGTGTGTGTGTGTGTGTGTGTTTCATGTGGGACGAGTTTTTTTCTACGTGTGTGTGTGTGTGTGTGTATGTGTGTGTTCATATTCAAATGACCCTTTATCATACACCGGTATTTAAACAATGAACATGTACTCTTAATTAATATTGCGACACAAAATTAATACAAAAATCATACTAATCACTTTTAAGTTTCTTGTTCAAGCCATCAGAGAATTCACACGGGATTGAACTGATCAAATAACTTTAATAAGCAATAAGTCAAATGAAATCACTCAAAATATACACATTATTCAAGTTTTAATTTAGTTTATATCCTATTGTAAATACTAATATTATTACTAATATTGTAAATAATATGTAAATAATAATAATAATGATAATAAAAATGATAATAACAATAATAATAATAATAATAATAGAGTACACACCAACAAGCAAGAATATATGTAGTTTTGAAGGCAGTATATATATATGAGCTACACAAACGAACACACACACACACAATCAAACATAAAAAAACCTATTGATTTGAAAATAAAAATTGTGCCTTTGGATTTGAGAATATAACTGCATATTTGTAGAGGTATTCTGTAAAAGTACTGGTGTGGGAGAAATATCACTAGTTGGAGAGAATAAAAATGCATATATACAGTGCTATTCTCTAAATATATGTGTGTACGAACGAACTGGCACACACACACATACACACACACATATATTTAAAGTAACACACAGGGAAATAAACACACACACACACACACATATATTTAAAGTAGCACACAGGGAAATAAACACACACACACACTCACACATATATTTAAAGTAGCACACAGAAAAATAAACATGCTTACGATACGACCACACACAAACACACACACACACCAACACAACACACACAAACACACACACACACAAACACACACACACACACCAACACAACACACACACACCAACACAACACACACAAACACAAACACAACACACGTAAACACACACACACACACCAACACACTTTACTACACTTGTTAACTCACAGACAATGACCCATACACGAGTTTTAAGCGTACACATACACAGCCAATCACTGAAGACTCCACACACATATAGAAATACCATACCAGTACACACACACACACACACACACACACAAACAGAAAATGTAATCACTGTACTCACTCCACACACATATAGAAATACCACCATACCAGTACACACACACACACACACACACATACACAGGGAAAAGACCACTGGACAACAACAATACAAGATATTTTCCAGGGGGTTGCACGGGGGACGCTGATTGGTCATATTCACCGCCTTGCCGTCCAATCACTGCCAAGAGTCCAAGTTATTGAAAGTCCGCGGCGTTCGAGGGGTATAGAGGCTGGCTAGGTGGGGGGGGGAGGGGGGGGAGGGGGGGGAGGGAAGGAGAGAGGGATGTAGGGAGGGAAGGAGAGAGGGATGTAGGGAGGGGAGGAGAGAGGGATGTAGGGAGGGGAGGAGAGAGAGATGGTGGAGGAGGGAAGTAGGTGATGGAAAATATTGATGGGGAGAGAAGGTCTATAGTTGGGAGGGAATTGTGAGGAAGAGAGTAATAAGGAAATACGGAAATAAGGAAATAGAGAGAGGGAGAGAGATGGTTATATAGAAAGGAGATGAGGGAAATGGTGAGGGATGTGTGAGGGAGGGAGAAATTGTGAGAGGGATGTGTGAGGGAGGGAGAAATGGGGAGAGGGATGGGAGGGAGGCAGAAATGGTGAGAGGGATGTGAGGGAGGGAGAAATGGGGAGAGGGATGGGAGGGAGGCAGAAATGGTGAGAGGGATGTGAGGGAGGGAGAAATGGGGAGAGGGATGGGAGGGAGAAATGGTGAGAGGGATTGTTGTAGGGATGGAAGTGTGAAGGAGAGAAAGATGGGTGATGGTGAGAGGAGGGAAGTGAAGTAGATGAGCAAAGAGAGACGCATCAATTACAGAAACAGAAAATTGGGAAAGGAGAAAAGATAACATATATATAGAGAAACTAGAAAGAGAAAGATATAGAGAAACTGATGTAAATATGAAGGAAAGAGAAAGATAAAAATAAGAAAGAAGAAACGGGAGAATGAAAGATGTAGAGAAACAGTAGAAGGAAAGGGAACGGATGAAATGGGAAGGAAAGAGAAAGATAAGAAATACTAAAAAAGAAAGATGTAAAAAGAGGCAAAGAGCAAAGAAAGCAGGCAGGGAGAAGATAAAGAAGGGAAAGGGTAAACAGAAGAAGAAGAATGAAGGAAGTGGAAAGGAAGAAACAACAACTATGCACAGTTTGTCTTTGTGTGTGTGTGTGTGTGTGTGTGTGTGTGTGTGTGTGTGAGTGTGTGTGTGTGTATGTGTGTGTGTGTGTAAGTGAGTGTGTCTGTGTGTGGGTGTGTAAGTGAGTGAGTGAGTGAGTGAGTGAGTGTGTGTGTGTATTTGTGAGTGTGTGTCTGTGTGTGTGTGTGTGAGTGAGTGAGTGAGTGAGTGAGTGAGTGAGTGAGTGAGAGTGTGTGTGTGTGTGTGTGAGTGTGTGTGTGTGTGTGTGTGTGTGTGTGTGTGTGTGTGTGTGTGTGAGTGAGTGAGTGAGTGAGTGTGAGTGTGTGTTTGTGTGTGTGTACTGAAAAACCTGCTAGCCTATACACTCCCGAGGTATAGACACGAAACATACAATACATACATATACATACATACAAAATATTATAGTCATAACCACAGGTGCTAACCCCACCAAAAAAATATGAAACACACATTCACACACACACACAGGAAGAGAAGGAAACAAATTACTAAAAACACACACACACACTCACATAGGAAGAGAAAACAAATGACTAAACACACACACACACACACACACACAGGAAGAGAAGGAAACAAATTACTAAACACACACACACACACACACAGGAAGAGAAGGAAACAAATGACTAAAAAAAAAAAACAGAAAGAGAAGGAAACAAATTACTGAAAACACACACAAACACGAAGAGGAGGAAACAAATGATTGAAAACAAATACACACACACACACACACACACAAACATAGGAAGAGAAGGAAACAAATCACTGAAAACACACACAAACACACACACAGAAAGAGAAGGAAACAAATTACTGTGTGTGCCTGTGTGTGCCTGTGACGTGAACCTATGTATGTATGTATGTATGTATTTTTTTTGTAGCTGGTCCGGCTTGTCAATCACGTCAGTAGAGATGAACCAGAAATCGAAGGCTGGTCGTACTGATATCATGCCTACACACACACACACACACACACACACACACACACACACACACACACACACACACACTGATATCATGCCTACACACACACACACACTGATATACCTACACACACACTGATATCATGCCTACACACACACACACACACACACACACACACACTGATATCATGCTTACACACACACACACACACACACTGATATCATGCCTACACACACACACACACACACACACTACCATCCATCCTTTCCCTCCAGCCAAAATAATAAAACGAGAGAGAGAATGTGTGTGTGAGAGTGAGGTGTGTGTGTGTGTGTGTGTGTGTGTGTGTGTGTGTGTGTGTGTGTGTGTGTGTGTGTGTGTGTGTGTATGTGTGTGTGTGTGTGTGTGTGTGTGTGTGTAGGTAAATAGGCACATATAGACAATTCCATAGATATAAAATGAATACCAACCCCTCTTGTGACAGACAGACAGACACACAAACACACACACACACAGACACACAACCAGACAGACTCGAAACCAGACATACAGACAGAAAAGGTAAGGCTCCCCCCTAAAAAATATATATCATGTTAAATTTTTTGTACTGCGTGGCTTTGAAAGTTAACTAAACACTCGTAGTGGTAGAGAGAAGGCAAAAAAAAATATATAAGAAAATAAAAATAATAATAACAATAATAATAATAATATAAATGTAAATAATAATAATAATAATAATAATAATAATATAATCATAATAATAATAATATAAACGTAAATAATAATAATAATAATAATAATATAATGTAAATAATAATAATAATAATAATAATAATAATATTAATAATAACAATAATAATAATAATAAAACAACGTGAATAGTAATAAATCAATATTAATTAAACCCTATACAATATAAAATTAAAAATAATAATAATAATAATAATAATAATAATAATAATAATAATAATAATAATAATAATAATAACAACAACAACAACGAAATAATAAAAAAACGTAAATAAAATATATTACTATTACTACTGTTAATAATAATAAAGTAAACAAAATAATAATAATAATAATAATAATAATAATAATAATAATAATAATAATAATTACAATAATAATAATAATAAAAACATAATTCATAAAAAAATAATGAAAATAAATAAACATAATTCATAATAAAATAATAAAAATAAAAACACAAGTCATAAAAAATTAAAAATTAAATCATAAGTCATAACAACAAATAATAATAACAATAAAACGTAAATAAATAAATAAATGAATAAATAAATACATATACAAAAAACGAGTGAGTGTTGTGTGTGTGTGTGTACCTGAGTGAGTGAGTGAAGAGAGCAACAAGCACCTCGAACCAACATTACTTTATACATATGTATCATGTGAATATATACATATGTATTTTGGGGCCCACCTGACCCAAAACCAGACAACCAGACAACCACACAACCATACAGGACAGATAACACCACTACTACTACTACTATTATTATTTCTATTACTACAATTACTACTACTGCTATTACTACTACTACTACTACTACTACTACGATACTATTACTACAATTACTACTACTGCTATTACTACTACTACTACTACGATTACTATTACTACTAATACAATTACTATTACTACATCGACCACTACTACTTCTACTACTACTACTACTGCTAATAATAACAATAATAATATTAATAGCAATACAAGGACTACTATTACTACTACTACTCCGACTACTACAACAACTACCACTACCAATAACAACACTAATACCACAACCACAATCACAACCACCACCTCACCAAAATATTACTCACTATCACTACACGACTACTACCACAACATCACCATAACCACCATCACAACCACAAACCACAACCAAAATCACCCCCACTATCACCACTACCACTACCACCACCACTACCAAACTCAAATCAAACTTTCACGAATTTTTTGTCCATTTTTCTTTCCATTTCAAAAGTTTCCCTGTCCATCTCTCTTACTACTGCTACTACTACTACTACTACTACTATTGTCACTACTACTACTACTACTGTTACAGACTGATTCGAAAAACTAATCTTAGGGCTTTGAGCTCCGAGAGTAGTTTGGTGAATGAAAAATGAATAATAATAAAAATCCTCCAAGTGTGTGTGTGTGTGTGTGTGTGACGAGCGATACATGGACGTCATTGTGTCTCCTTCCCACACATGACCTCGCCTGGAGGTGATATAAAAGCGGACACATACGTAAAGAAGTATACATACATACATACATACATGAGCATACAAATAGACACACATGACTAGAATATGCCGATACATACATACATGACGAGTATACACGATACATACACACATATACATGGTCCAAAATACATACACACATGACGAGAATACATATATGAATACACACACATATGTTCAAAATACATACCACATACAAGACGAGATACATAATACATACACACACATACATAACTAAATACATAATACATACACATATACATAACGAACCATGGATACATACACATAAACACATAACGCATTATCCTCTACACTCAAGAGATTCATACATACATACATACACACACGTAGAACCAAAAATCCGAAGCACGTAAAGAGGTTCAAACACAACACACACACACACACACACACACACACACACACACACACACACTATCTGAAGAGCTGTGAACGCGTTTCACTTCGGAACCAAAATCTATTCACAAGTTTGAAATTAAATGAAGTATTCAAAAATGTGGTGACACTTGGCACCGATCACAAGTACGAGAGAGAGAGAGAGAGAGAGAGAGAGAGAGAGAGAGAGAGAGAGAGAGAGAGAGAGAGAGAGAGAGAGAGAGCAACGACACGACAAGAGCTTTGGTGGAAAAAATATGAACCAAGGACAAGTAGAGAAAATATTTTACCAGGCAGTGTGTATGTTTTATACTCGAGGCGACACACACACTCTCTTTCTCTCTTTCTACAAACACACCTCAATCTCTCTCTCTCTCTACACACACACACACACACACACACTCTCTCTCTCTCTCTACACACCCTCAATCTCTCTCACTTTCTCTAACACTCTCTTTACATACACACACACAATCTCTCTCTTTCTACACTCTACACACACACTCTCTCACTCTCTCTCTCTACACACACACACACACACACACTCTCCCTTTCTCTAACACACTCTCTCTATACAAACACACACATACACACTTAAATACTATTCACACCTACATACAAACAAACACAAGTTCTTCCTGTTAACCTTTTGTTGCCTCACCTCGGCCCCTTCATTACCCCAAACAAAAGGCGCCTGGCTAAGAGATTCTGGGATACCGTTCAACCATCATTTGCATGCAACACGAGGTCATGATGCTCTGTACTCTATATGCTTGCAACCCCCCCCCCCCTTCTCAACACTCATATATACATACATACTCTCATGCAAGCAAATAGGCAAGTCTGTGTGAGTACCATGTGTATGTGTGCTTATATTATACATGCATACGTACTCTTATGCAAGCTAAGTATGCAAGCAAGCCAGTGTGTTGAACTTGT